>MJUT01064136.1:391011-408417 GCA_002080005.1 Gigantidas platifrons
CATCAGGTCTACTTCAACAAAGATTAAGGTAGACCAACTAGAATTTGTATCATCAGGTCTACTTCAACAAAGATTAAGGTAGACCAACTAGAATTTGTATCATCAGGTCTACTTCAACAAAGATTAAGGTAGACCAACTAGAATTTGTATCATCAGGTCTACATCAACAAAGATTAAGGTAGACCAACTAGAATTTGTATCATCAGGTCTACTTCAACAAAGATTAAGGTAGACCAACTATAATTTGTATCATCAGGTCTACTTCAACAAAGATTAAGGTAGACCAACTAGAATTTGTATCATCAGGTCTACTTCAACAAAGATTAAGGTAGACCAACTAGAATTTGTCTATCGGTCTTTGTTCTTTCCTCTTTTGAATTTGTTGTTATAGGTAGTTTGCCTTGACTAATTTTTAGCTCACCTGGCCAAAGGGCCATGTGAGATACTGCCATCACTTGGCGTCCGTCGTCCATCTGTTAACTTTTTCACATTTTAATCTTCTCCTCTGAAACAACTGGGCCAAATGGAACAAAACTTGGCAGAAAGCTTCTATGTAAGGTCCTCTGTAAAGTGTCTTCATTTCGTCCCGATCCGCCAACAAATATGGCCGACAAGGGCAATTCTTGTTTCTCATTGGCTACTGTTAAACAAAATCTTCTCCTCTGAAACTGCTGGGCCAAATGGAGCCAAACTTGGCAAGAAGCATCTATGTAAGGTCCTCTTTAACGTTCTTTGTTTCGTTCCGTTTGGCCAACAAATAGGCTGCCGAGAGCAGTTCTTATTACAGTTCAGTGACTTCGTCAAATTTGCATCACATTTTCATGAGCAGGTCTGTTTCTCAATTACTGTTAGAGATAGCTCATCTGTATTTGTTCTATAAATACAATGTAAGGTGTACATGTCAGATGTCACTTGACCTTGACCTCATTTTCATGGTCCAGTGACTTGCATTGCATTTTCATGAGCAGGTCTGTTTCTCAATTACTATAAGAGACAGATCAACTATATTTAGTCTATAAATACATTGTAAGGTGTAGATGTCAGTCTAACAGGTGTCACTTGACCTTGACCTCATTTTCACGGTCCAGTGACTTGTGTCACATTTTCATGAGCAGGTCTGTTTCTCAATTACTGTAAGATAGGTCATCTATATATGGTCTATAAATACATTGTAAGGTGTACATGCCTGTCTGGCAGGTGTCACTTGACCTTGACCTCATTTTCACAGTCCAGTGACTTGCTTCACATTTTCATGAGCAAATATGTTTCTCAATCACTATTAGAGACAGGTCAATTATATTCGGCCTATCAATACATTGTAAGGTGTAGATGTCAGTCTGGCAGGTGTCACTTGAACTTGACCTGATTTTCACGGTTCAGTGACTTGTGTCACATTTTCAGCATTGTCAGTTCTTCAATTACTACAAGTGATAGGTCAACTATATTTGGTCTGTAAAAATATTGTAAGGTGTACATGTCAGTCTGGCAGGTATAGCTTGACTTTGACCTCATTTTCACAGTCTTGTGATTTGTGTCACATTTTCTTTTCATGAGCATACCAAAAGGATAGAATAGCAAAACAGGAATCAGCACATTTTAAAACTTCTATCATTTGAGTAAGATATACAAAAATAATTTCCATTAAATAACAATGTTTAGTTAAAAAAAACAAAGGAAAAACAGTAACAAAACTTAAAAATTGTTTTTTTTAAATTAATTTTTACCTCCTCCCACACCAATTGAGATCACCCTGTCTGTCTGTCTGTCGTATCAGACTGTCCATCTCCCTTGTAAAGTGCAATTCCTCCCAAACTGATCATTGCATTTGAATCAAAAACTGCACAATATGAAGGTTTGCATAAAGGGCAGAAACTTGGACTTATATTTTCTAGCCATATTATCACATGACCTCTTAAAACCCCTATTATTCCAAAATGGTTAATCTGATTTCAGTGGAACTTTGCACCATATGAAAATTTACAAAAAGGAAAGCTGCTCTCACTTAACATTACATTATGCATAAATATAGAAAACAGTTAAGGTAATGATTATCTCACTTTGAAATTTTCTTCAGTATCATTCTTGTGCCAGGTGAGCGATACAGGCTCAGCGGGCTGAGCCTCTAGTTATAATTGCATGTTGTTTTATTTTCTGATATTATTTTCAGATGACCTGTTTACTATAGATGAAGTTGCTATACATGATGGTGAATGGAAGGATACAACATTCTCCACCTCCTCAGATACAATGGATGGTGTAAGATTTTACCTTTTTATTATTAGGCAAAAAAATACCTGTGTTTCTGCTAACCCTACCGACTATTAATTTTTTGTTCCTGCCCAAAAGTTATTATTGCCCTTTTTAAAGGAACATTGTCTATGATTTTGTTGAACATTTTTACTGTCCATAAATGATTTATTTAAGCTATCATTAAACAGTTATGCTGCAAAAGATACGATTGGTGTTCTTTTTTTGACAAAAAAGACCCAAACTATCGTTAATGGAATTATTGTCCGGGATGACAAAAATTCAAAGTGAAAGTAACAGTGCCACCTATAAAAAATGGAAGTTCGGAACTCTCGGGGTTTTAGCTTTGAGGTAAGGAAAATACTGTTAAGATTCAAACACTTCAAATTGTCATGCTCGAATAATGTTGTTTAAATCTTAACGTTTCGTAGCGTATTCGCCAATAATTCGGTGTTTCATCTTCATTTTATGAAGGTCAGTATGGAAGAAAACAACAATAATTTTGGGTATGAAAAATTATGGTTTTGGTAGACAATATGCCTTTAAGTTTTTGGTAGTTTTCTCTGGGTATACCAGAATCCTCCACTAATAGAAACTGACCGCCACGATATACGATAACTGAAATATTGTTGAAAGTGGCGTTACACACTATAGCCCCAATACTTGAAAATTGGAGTTCTAGAACAAATATCACCAACTTCTTTCTGTATCAAAATTTTACAATTATTTTTGAATTATAAATTTGCTTGCAGTTATTGTTTATATGCATTTTGTAAAATTTTGCTAAATGGGACTGGAAAACAACATTTTAAAATATCAGAAATATTTTTTTGGAAAAGAAGTAAATTTTCTCTTTAAATGTTTGAATGAAATGATGAATCATGTGTCTTGGACTTCGAAAAAGGTATTGTGGTAAGGTTGTTGACTTCTGAGAAAATTCATTAAGCCACATGGGCCGTCGTGTTCATGATCGCATGGTAGTTGGATTTACCTGTGACTTTATTTAAAGTTCCATTTATACAGGATTCTGGTTTATTTAGGGTTTG
Organism: Gigantidas platifrons; assembly: GCA_002080005.1. NCBI lineage: Eukaryota > Metazoa > Mollusca > Bivalvia > Mytilida > Modiolidae > Gigantidas > Gigantidas platifrons. Next base: position 394,305 of record MJUT01064136.1, read on the forward strand.
CAGTTGCTTGCCCATGGTCGGTGGCTCTCTCCGGGTACTCCGGCTTCCTCCACCACTAAAACTGGTCGCCATGATATAGCTGAAATATTGCCGAAAGCGGCGTTAAACACCAAAAATTCAAATTCAAAATATTTAGGGTTTGATTTAGACAGGTTTCACTGTATTATATACAGGGGTGATTCTTTTTAGTTATTTAACCGATTTCAGCTTTTTGCCTCCAAATTTTTTTTCCAAAAGTTGCAGAACAATATGGACCTTTTTGAAAGGGGGTGTAGATGGTTTCAGCTATTTCTCATTAATTTTCAGCTATTTTATTTTCTAACCAGAATCATCCCTCTGTATACAAGTGATTACTGTAGAATCAGACCCATTTTTAAAATTTCAAGAATTTTTTAATAGCTATTTGTATCTTTTTCAGACTCTGTATGACATGTTGATGGATATGCTACATGATAGAGGTATTGGAGACGATTTTGTACGAGATCTCATGGAATTCAGCACCAATTATGAACAAGAAAAATATGTTGACTTTTTGGAACAAATGAAATCATTTGTTGAAGAAAAATGAATTAAAATACTACCATTTTAAGACTCTCTATTGGTTGTATGTACATTGCCAATTTTTTCCATGCAGGCAATCCTTGTATGAAACATAGCGACATTCTGTTATTGTTATGTAAAATTCAATTGATTTCGATTTTGCATAAAGAATAACTTGTATCAGTATTGTCTGGAGTAAGAACTATTTAACAATGTGGTCTTGTTATGGTATGGATATTGTAATTTAAGTAGTTAAAGATGTAGAAAATTTTATATTTTATTTGTATTTACATACTCTAGAAACTGCCACGCTGATGTAATGGTTAGCCTTCACACCTCGACTGGTAGATCGTGGTTGTGATCCCCAGTCTGGTCAAATCAAAGACTACAAAATTGCTATTTGTTGCTTCTCAACTGTTTAATGTGTATGCTTTTACTACAGTGAGCTAACACTAGAAAAATACAACTAAGCTTGTTGGTCTAGTGCAAGACAAACTGCATCATCATCTCGTCAAAATGTAACTTGTTCTCACCATGATATAGCCAAGAAAAACAAAATGCTCACTAACCATCAATCACTCAAGAAGTTAAGATGAAGGAAATTTTATTTGAATTTTCATACTCTAGAAACTCCCATGCTGATGTAATGGTTAGCCTTCACACCTTGACTGTGGTAGATCGTGGTTTTGATACCAGGTTGTGTCAAATCAAAGACTACAAAATTGGTATTTGTTGCTTCTCAACTGTTTAATGTGTACGCTTTTGTGACAGTGAGCTAACACTAGAAAAATACAACTAAAGCGTGTTGTTCTAGTGCAAGACAAATGTCATCAAATCACCAAAATGTAACTTGTTCTGGCCATGATATAACTGAAAAAAATCTTCATTAAACAGCAATCATTCACTCACTCATTAAGGAATTTAAGAAGTGGGTCATTTTATATTTTATTTTCACCCTCCAGGGTCTAATTGGTTCCTACAAATGCAATTTATTTTGCGGCTGTCAGAAGCAGGTGAAATAGTGTGTATGTCCATCAGGAGATGCCTGTATAGTATTTAATTTTAATTCCTGTACTTTCAAAAGGGACTGCATCAATGGTGAAATAATTAAAGTGTTTAGATCGTGGGTTTGAGTCCCTGTTAAACCAAAGATCATAAAATTGATATATGCTGCTTTTCCACTAAGCAAGCAGCATTTAGGAGTAATGGCAAAGACTGGTTGGCTCGGAATCTGGATAATGCATCGGAGTGGATTGACATGTGAACTGTTATTTCAATAAGCTAGTAATATAAAAATCCATCAAAGAGTGTTGGGAGAGCACAATGCAGCCATTATCATGATATCTCATCAAAATATAACGTTTTCCTTGATGATATAGCTGAAAAATTGCTCATTTGGTGTTAAATAACAATTACTCACTATTTTACTTTCCAAACGATGAAAGCAATGCATTGATTGAATATTATTAATACTACCACATCACTGAAGAATTACATGTAAGTTGCTTTTCACCCAGTTCTACTCAAGGGAAACATTTAATAAACCAGTTGCTCAACACGGATATTACATATATTTGGCTACAAATGGAAATTCTGAAAGAGAGAAGTGAATCGTAAGCCTTGGCGAGCAAAATTCTTGAATTTGCGGGTTCCAATGGAATCGCCCTACTTGACTCCCGGTCAAACAGTCAATGCTGCATACATCAGGCACTCTAGGGAACCTGAAAATGTGCCCTTTATATACAGGTTAAAATTGCATGTATACAATGTATGTATTATTCATTAAAGGGGAAAATTAGGCTGTCCTTTATAGACTGATTTGTTTTAATATAAAAGTGCACTTAAAGGCAGGTTTGACTATTCAGTTGAACATCATCTCCAATGCATGAACAAGTTATTTCTGATTTAGGAAAAGTTTTAAATTGATAACTGTTTTGTTTGCCTTAGAAGCTATGAACGAGCAGCTGCCATCCATTGGTGTCCTTGGTTTGGGTTTGAGCTTATGGTGTTTAATTCCACTTTCAACAATATTTCAGTTATATTGTGGCAGTCAGTTTTATTGTTGGACGAAACCGGATTACCAGGAGAAACCCACTGACCTGTCGCAATTAAGTCGCTGACGAACTTTATCACATAATGTTGTATCGAGAACACATCGCCCGAGTGGGCTTCAAACTCGCAACATTAGTGGTGGTAGGCACTGATTGCACAGGTAGTTAAAAATCCAACTACATGTACCATATACGATCACAACCACGACAGCACTTCTGGTGGTGTCCTTGGTAAACTTTTTCACATTTAATTTTCGTCCAAGACTACTTGACCAATTGGAATGAAACTTTGCAGAATGAGCTGTTGAACGCTGTCTACAAAAAATTAACAAATTCTCTCTTGATTGTCATTATTTGTTAATAAAATTCTCGAAACCACGTGCACTGGGATGATTGAACTGAAACTCATTGGGAATCGTTTATGAAATGTTGGATTTTTTTTTTCTGCAACTAATGTACAAAAAATGTATCTATTCTTGTATGATTCTCCTACAAAGATGGTAGCCACCTCGTTGTATAATGACAGGATTCTGTTGGGGAAAAATAAATGAAAAAATTCCATGTAAATTACAAACTTAATTAACCTAAACATTATCTGAATGATCATAAGGTAGCCCTTAATAAAATTTAAATCTTCCTTTTGGGTTGGTTGTGATCGCATAGTAGTTGGATTTACAACTACCTATGCAATCAGTGCCTTCAAACGTGAGTTCAAATCCCACTTAAGCGATGTGTCCTAGATACAACATTATGTGATAAAGTACTCCGGTTTCCTCCACCAATAAAACTGACTGCCATGATATATTGTTGAAAGTGGTGTAAACACCATATAAACCCTTTTGGGTTGGAAATCCAAAGTGGCCACCTCTTCATGACAAATTTTATGTAGCCTATGAAGACCAGGCAATCGAGTTGTTTAACAACAAAATGACAAATTGTCATGATGTCCACAAATCGCTGACAAACTTCAGCTTTTATCATGGAAGTTGTAACATGCACACTTTGCCATGGGTGGAAATCAAATTCACAACTTGAATATAACTGATGAATCAGTGATGATGGGCCTGATTGAATAGATATATGTAAATCCTAACTACCATTATACCCGGTAGTAGTGGTCATGAACTTTGTGAACCCGAGCGAATAAAATCTATAGTGGCATTATTGGTAGTCAAGTTCAAACAAGTCTAACATCACTCTCGTGGGTTGTTGCCCAGATAACCTCCTCATTAAGTGTTAAGGTTTCCAGACACTTGTCCATGGCTGGAGGTTTCAACAGTCAGTTTGTTATAACTGTCACGGCTTTCCTCTTTCATTATGTCTATTAGTCGTGATATAGCTAAAATTGATTCGGGCCATGAGGGTCCATCTAAACGTATGGCAAACAAATAGACATGATTTCACAGGAACATTTTATACACAACCTAAACATACAATTATACAAATTTACACCCAACAATTATACATAGTACATAAACATGATAAATAAACATGATAAGTCATGTAAACATAATATGACTCTTGATTAATCCTATCAACAGCTAACTACATGTATTTTGTGTTGCTTTCCTGTCATGTATACAAATATATTCTGAAATCATATGCCATATGAATTATTTCCCTTGTCACTAGTAGTTCTATGCAACACTGCATTTTGTATCACATATTTTATGAATTCTCATTTCTGAAAATAAATTTCTACCCTTTCCAAAGACAACAACCAAAAATTTATTTTAACTGTATGATTATCGTACAATTAATTCTACCATCGCCACATGTACAAATGTAAAAAAAACTCTTTAAAAAAAAGATTGATTGATTGATTAGATTGGTGTTTAACATCAACTTTAGCAGTATTTCAGTTTTATTGTGGTGTAAAAATATATATAAATAAATTAAAAAAAACAAGATTGCAACACGTAGCCATGTGTCCCCCGCCGCAATAGAAAGAGGTGTAATGTGAGTGTAATGTTATCCATGTGATATATTTATAAAATCGAGAAAGCATCCGAGATGCAACAGCCGAGTTGCAAGTCAAAATCTTTGGGCATTTAATTAGTCTATTCATCCTGATCATAAATATATATGGCTTAGGGGTGGGGATCTCAACCATTAAAAAGTTCACTTCAGGTAGGGGGTGGGGTATGACCCCTGGAGGCCTTAGCTATAAGGAATTTAATTGCCTAGTCACCCTGATCATAAATATATATGGCTTAGGGGTGGGGATCTTAACCATTAAAAAGTTCACTTCAGGTAGGGGGTGGGGTGTGACCCCCATGGCCTGAGATATAAGGCATTTAATTTTCCTAGTCACCCTGATCATAAATACAAAAATGTATATATGGTTTAGGGGTGGTGATCTCAACCATTAAAAAGTTCACTTCAGGTAGGGGGTGGGGTATGACCCCCAGGGCCTGAGATATAAGGCATTTGATTTGCCTAGTCACCCTGATCATAAATATATATGGCTTAGGGTGGGGATTTCGGTCACATTTTTGTATACAGATTCCCCAGAGGGGTGGAGGGGGGAATGTTGCATCCTGAACTTCACATTGGCATCTCCACCCATACCAAATATTAAGTTCCTATCTTTTGTAGTTTCAGAGAACCGTGTAATTCTCAAAATATGTACTTTTCCTATAAAAAAACATGATTTTACAAGAATTTTATTTTCGAATTTTGCCCAGTTTCGAAGTTAAGCTAGAGATTCTTAATATAATGCCTGTGTGTAAGTTTGAAATCAATTGGTCAACAAATACAAATCTGAGAGCGCTTACAATATATCCGGACGGACGGATGCCTGGCATTTCTATATCCCCCGCTCCGCTTGGGACAAAAAAAAACATTTTAATCTCATTTAATATCATTATGTGAATATTTAAGTATTATAATGATAAAAATTTATAAAATTGAATTCAGCAAATTTTAGATAAAACAAGGGCAACGCAAAGCGTGGTGTATCCCCTCGCCTAAAAATTTGACCTTTGACATTGAAAATCAATAGGGTTCCAGATTCTCTAAAGGACTAAGTATGTACCACATTTGGTCAAAATCCATTGAAGGATGTTGATTCTAGATCTAGAGTGTTCACAATTGTTACAGGGTATAAATTAGACCCTGTGACCTTGACCTTTGACCATGAAAATCAATAGGGTTCCAGACTCACCTATTGAGTACTATGTGAACCAAGTTTGGTCAAAATCCATTGAAGGATGTTGATTCTAGAGTGTTCACAAGGATGTTACGGAAGGACGGACGGAAGGTATTGTGCAGTCCCATGTGGCTCTTCATTTTTATATGATTAAAAATATTTAAAACATTCTTATTCAGAAATATTTGCAACTCGTCTAGGTCACAGTGGGTGAGGTCTGGATAGATACAATAACGTAACCCTCATTCCGCTTGTGCTCCATTTAGGGTTACGAATCGGTCCCATTCAACATATGGGAGTAGCGCCCGGAGTGATTCACACCGGGCGGTTTTTTGTCCTAATTCCGTTGTAAGTGGTAGGAAAAATTAACATGATTGAAAGATAAATATATTTAGGCAAACCTTGAGGTGCTAAATAAACGCTGCATCAATCCATGGTAGACTTAACGCTTATATCTTCTTTGTCCGACATTTAGTTTACAAGTTGCTATTTCACGTGCACTTGCCTCGTTTTGGAGATATCTTTATTTGGATCGATTCGTAGTAAAATTCGTAGTAAACGTTTTCCATATTTGGCACTGAGATCCATATATGGATAGGCTCCGCCCATCACGAGAGTCTACGTAAGGTGTTATGGCAGACAAGTAACACTTTTCAAATACGAAACCGGTCTTGAAGATAGAAACATGTATTGTAACATTTATTTCATATCACCATTACTTAGAAATTGTTGGGAATAATAAGTTATGACCAGATATGCAAAAAGAAAGTTGAAATATTCCTGGAACGAAATTTTTAATTTGCTCCCATACGTTGAATGAGATCGATTCGTAACCCTAAATGGAGCACAAGCGGAATGAGGGTTACGTTATCGTATCTAAGGCCTGGACTCATCATTAGTGTTTGGGACTTTCCATTTTTTACAAAAAATATAACAGAATGCACCAGAGGGATTTAAGGAATTTTTGCTTGGGACTCGATCGTCAAAATTTTATCATCATACAAGGATCTCTGTATAACATAACTTAGAATAAATTATACACAAGAAACATCAATAGACAGAAGATATAAAAAAAACCAAATAACTTAAATACAATGTAACATTAATCAATGCCTTCATTTTTTGTGACTAGAAATGCTTCCTTTAGTCTAATATTATCATCATGATGATCAACTTTTACATACGATCGATTGATTTCAATAGAAAATTCTTCTCCTTGTTCTACATTTTCAATTTCATCATTATCTTGTTTTTCCTTTTTAATCTCGCATACCAGTAACTTGTTATCTTTCTCAACAATGTCATGTGATATACTATTAGAGTTGTCTCCCTTTTCCACAGTATTTGATGTTGTTTCATTGGATATTTCCATCTCGTCATTGCCTTCAACAATCTCAATCTTGAAATCAACAATTTCTTCTCCATTTTTGGCTAAGGTATTTGTTACACTACATGTTGAATCCATGTTCGTAATTCCATTCTCTTCTATATCGTCTTTATTGTTACTTTGTATAATTTCTGATTGCAATTTTTCCATAGGAGCAGATACATGTATTATCTTTTGAATAACGGTTTCTGCAACTGATTCAAATTTCTCCAATTCTTGGCTTAAAGTTACTATTTCTGTTATATAATTATCTCCCTTTTTTTTCTTTGATACTTTGGCGGTTGGACTAGATTTTGATTTTTGTTTTTTGGTTATTTTTACTTTTAATGTATTTAATTTCTTCTGTGACTGCTTTTGTTTTTCAGTTATTTTTATTTTTGATGTATTTAATTTCTCCTGTGACTGCTTTTGTTTGTCAGTTATTTTTACTTTTAATTTCTTCTTGATCTTGGCTTTCTTAGTTCTTACTTTTGATTTGATCTTTTCGTCTGACCCTGCTATTACTGAATCAATTACTTGCTCAATATGATCTAAAACCATAGAATCATCGACAGCTTTATCTTTCTTTTCCTCCAAAGAGTTCCCTTTCGTTGAATTAGTTTGTTTGCGATTGTTATTTTCCACTTCTTGACCATCAATGCCATTCAATGATTTATCAATTTTTACATTATGTTTAGATTCAGACTTTGTGGGACTATTATCATCATCTTTTACTTTTTCGTTTTCTGAATTTTCGTGTGTTTTCATGTGCACGACCAAATATTCTTTCCTAGAATAACCCTTATCACACTTGTCACAATTATACGGTTTTATCCCAAGATGCATTTCCATATGTTTTTGAAGCCTCATTTTAAAATTAAATCTCTTGCCGCACATTTCACACCAGAAAGGTTTTATATTTTCATGCACTTTCATGTGAAGCACGAGATAACCTTTCTGACTAAATTCCTTTCCGCAGACAGTACATTTGCATTCTTTTTCTCCACGGTGAGACCTTATGTGTTGCTTCAGAGAATGATTTGATCTGAAGGTTTTTTGGCAAAGCTCACACTGAAATGGCTTGTCATCTGTATGGGTTCTTAAGTGCTGCACAAGTTCACACTTGGCAACAAATTGTTTATCACAGATTTTGCAGACAAATCTTTTTTCTCCCTGATGTCTTCTGATATGGGTTTGTAAACTTTCATTAGTTCGATAACTATTGTTGCATATTTCACACTTGTACGGTTTGACGTTAGAATGAGACTGTAGATGAACTTGAAGGTGACCTTTCTGAATAAAACTTTTGTCACATACATCACACTTATAAGGTCTTATTCCACTGTGAATTCTGAAATGAATATCTAGATCAACTTCGCGTTTGAATTTTTTGTGGCAAACTTTGCACTCAAAGTCTTTTACATCAACTTCGGTGTGAAGTTTAGTATGTTTATGTAAAGTTGTTTTTGTGAGAAGTTCTTTACCACAATATTCACATTTAAAAGGTTTTCCACCTAACAAAGTATGGGTTAAAAAATGTTCTTGGAGTTTACAATTTTCTGCAAAACTTTTACCACAAATTTCACACACATGGGGGCGAATTCCGGTGTGAATTCTCTCATGTCTTCGTAGATGTGTATTGCTAGAGAATTCTTTATTACATTCTTTACACTGATATGGTTTCTCTCCAGTGTGAATTCTGCTGTGTCTGTCCAAACAAGATTTTCTCAAAAATTCCTGTTCACAGATTTCACACTTGAATGCTCTTTCTGCATCATGAATGACAATATGATTACGAAGTTGGCTTTTTGTTTTAAAGCATTTATTGCAAATTTCACAGAAGAATTCTTTGCTGTCATTGTGAGTAAACATATGTGTTTTGAGACTAGATCTAAACATAAATGCCTTACTACAAATTTCACACTTAAATCTCCGATCTCCTTGGTGTGTTTTCATGTGTAAACGCAGTCTACGGTGGTCATTAACCTCTTTACTACAAATGCAACACTTGCTTAATTTTTCTCCGGTGTGAATTCTGACATGCTCCTTTAAAGTTTCTAGAAGTGTGAAACGTTTAGGACAAACTTCACATTTGTAAGGACGTTCTCCGCTGTGTATTCGTAGGTGAGCTTTCAAATAACTTTTACTGCTGTAACCTTGTCCACAGATCTCACAATAGAACTTTAGTTTATCTACACTGTGTATATTCTCATGCATGCGTAACTGTGCGCTTCTTAGAAAACTTCTATCACACATTTTACACTTGAATGCTTTGTTTCCTGTGTGAATTTTCAGATGACATTTCAAATATTTCTTTGTTTTGAAAGTTTTAGAACAGATGCCACATTGAAATATATCATTCTTAATTCCTTTAACAAAAGTATTTTCACATGATTTTGTTGTGCTTATTTCTGCTTCTACTTTACAATTATTGTTGGTCATCTTTATCGTTTTTTCATTCTCATTTTTTATCCCATTAATTTCTTCCATTATACGGTACCATTAATTTCTTCCATTATTTATCCCATTAAATTTCTTCCAAATGCCATTAATCTCTTCCATTATTTATCCAATTAATTTCTTTCATTATTTATTCAATTAATTTCTTCCATTATTTATCCAATTAATTTCGTCCAAATTTCTGCCATTATTTATCCAATTAATTTCTTCCATTATTCATCCAATTAATTTCTTCCATTATTCAACCAATAAATTTCTTCCATTATTTATCCATTTAATTTCTTCCAAATTTCTGCCATTATTTTGTCATTTCTCTTTTAACAAATATCTCCTGCAAAATTGGTCTATAATTTAGTAATTATTTAGCAATTGTTTTTTCTTGGAGAATACATTTTAAGTTTAGATGGTATTATCAAGACATTACATTTTTGTAAATATATCACGATAATTAATAAACTCTGTGTATATAAATTTGCTATGTTCTACTATATTCTATGAATCAGTTTGATTTCCAAAAAGTACAGGACAGATATGCTAAGCACCTTTCAAACATGTCCACTGCAGTAAACAATTTCTTAACCATACCTGAAAATAATAAATGTTAAAACTGGTCAAATATTTTTTTTCAGAAGACTGACAGCAATAAAAAGAGGAAGCTTAAATACACAATAAGTTTCTTGTCAGAAAAATACATTTGTACCAGCTTCAGAAACATGTACATTTTGTAGAAAAACGAGTCCTTGTCTGGCTATTCTGGTACGATTTGTAGTGAATGCAACTAATTTGTTTTTATCGACAGTCAATGTACACATACATCTGAATAAAAGGTAAAATGTGTTTATCCTGCATTATCAAAAAGTTCAAAACAACTTCCAAAAATGTTTGTACCGAAAAGAGTATTTATATATAAATCAGTTGTGGTGTTCCAATACAAAACATCATCATCATTCATTTCTTCAAAAAGTAATTTGTTCTCACCATACATTGTATATTGTAGCTGGAAATTTTCTGATTTGATGTTAAACAACAATCACTCACTTTACATAAACAGTGAACGTGGATTTTGATACATTCCTAGACTACAACTTTCTATTAATGGATGTACAAGATATGTCCACAAAGGCACAATAAAATGATATACATAGAAACCTACCTGTCTATATATACCAAATCTACTTGCGGACAACTTTTGTGATCAAAATAGACAGATGTTTGGTTGAAATAGGCAGAATTAAAAATGTAATCTTATATTGAAACTTTATTTAATGTACAGTTTATACAGGGTTTGGATTAGATAGGTTTCATTATATAATGTACATTTATTGCAGCATAAAGAAATGGAAATAAAATCATATTTTGTACAGATCATTGCTTTAGAACATTTAAGACCACTTGTCCATAAATTATTGTGTTAAAAATGCTACTCCATCTCCGTTCTCCTTGAGATTAGGATTCCGAAGAAATTTTCTGTCTGTATCTACATCCTAATCTTGTCACAAGTTCCTGAGTTCAATAAAATGGTGGACAGTTCGAAGTGGATGTTGGATTACTATTATAATGTTTGAAATTACAGACAGAAAATTTCTTTGGAATTTTATATATATTTTATATATGGATATAGCTGGAAAATTGCTCGCTGGACGTTAAACACCAATCAATCAATCAATATATATGGAATCTTACCTGTACTTGATCTGACACAATCTGTCGGAATGCACCGGGGATCAAATTTTAAAATTCAAGAATACATTTTGTACCTTTCATAGGGCTTGTGACGAGATTAGGATGAAGATACTGACTGAAAATTTCTTCGTAATCAATCTCAATGAGATTAATATAAAATGTATACCATATAACCGGTAATTTCTGCGGTTTTGGACTAAAAAGAAGACATTTAATTTTTGCTGATTTTTTTTTTCTGCGGATTGAAAATGTCGGCGCCGAATAAAAAGGAACAACTGTGCACATGGCAGTTGTCCTTAAAAGTAAAAACATATTTAGTTCTTTGGAAAGTTTTAATAAGTTACAGCTTCTGAATACACATTTGGTTGCTTCAAATTTTTCTAAGTAACTATTTTTGTCACTGTTTCGCGATGAATTTTGTTGACATGAAATACGAAGTCAACAGTTGGATCGATATCGGTATAATGTTTGATAGTTTGAATATATATTTTTAAAGTCGAATTTTCATACTTTAGCATACTGTATACATTTTTTTTTTACAGAATTTGAATTAGAAGCAATTATATTTATTTCTTTTAGCATAATGTAGACTTAAAAACTCGGGTTAACTGGAATTATTCAATCGCATTGATTATTAGCTACTACTAACAATTAAAAAAACGACTAATGTTAAAGGGGCATAATATCTGCCAAATCGTAAATTTTTGTTACCCATAAAAACTATCAGATATGATTGATGCCTTAATAAAACGTGTTTCTGTAACTTATAAATGTTATGAAATGTATGCACATCGGGGAAAAATCGTGCAACTGTTCGTGTTTTGAGATCGATCAAGAACTGGACGTCATCTTATTAATTATCGACATTGTTTACGGAGTTTGTCGAATCGTCATTAAATCAGTATAACAATGCAATTATTTCTTATTTTTTGTGAATCTGCTTTTAGTTGGTGTTAATTTCAGACAAAACCATGCAAGTTGGCAGTTAATAAGCAACAAAATACAAATTATTCGTCTTTATCTGTCACTAGTAAGGTCAATTGCATACGGAAAAAGAGAGGTCAAATTATTTGCTTGCAAGCAAATAAGTAATCGATGGTAATTTTCGTTCTCAAAAGGCGGAAAGTGGTTCGATAACCTGTTCAATGTGAAATATTTACCTTTATTTCATCATTTTAAAGCTACATTTGTATTTACCAATTTCCAAAACATATAATTTGTTTGGTCAAAATCGTAGCTAATGCCCCTTTAACTTATGTAATAACAATTTTAAATATTGCTTTAATAACCTTTATTATGGGTGTTAACATTTGATCATGTGATTGTTTCAATTATTATCGGTGTCATCTTGGTATAATCATTAATTTAGACTAGATCTACATTAACTGTAATTAACGGTTAACAATAATCATGCCACAGATAAATAACCTGTAATTGTTGTGTAAACAGGTATATAGTATCAGTTTTTTCTTTTATCTGTATATAGTAATCAGGCCTAATTAAATATTTGACACTTGCTGATGAATTGGAGTTAAGAGTTTGAAGGTAATTAATGTACTAACTGATTTATCATTACGGGACATTAAGCATTTATTTTACATAATATTCTGCGATTTTGATTTCTGCGGTCCTGAGTTGACCGCAGAAATTACCGGTTATACGGGAATATACTTCACATTATTTGTAGAAATGTGGTCTGTAAACAGCATTAAAAAGGTTTTTGTGGCCTGCAAATCATGTGAAACATTGCTTAAAAGTTGCAGATGAATAAAAAAAAGGAATAAGAATATCAAAAATATATTTATTATGCTTCAAAGGGGTACCAATATTATGGAGAATAAGGTCAAGGCACCAATACAAAACTATTTGAAAAAGTATTGTGGTCTAAAAAAAAATTGTAACAACTTACAAATGTAACAAGCCCCCGACGGCCTGAGTACCGACTACGAGTACGAGCAAGCAGACCCCCATCACGGTCACAGGCACTTGTTTCTATCACAGTCGCTTGAAATTCAATGATTTAAATAAAGGAAGAGTAAAAAAAAATTTGTACAGTACACTCCAAGTGTTACGACGCTCATACTCTCAGGTCGGACATATTCCTCCCAAAATGTCCGACTCACTCCAGAGAAATGTCCGATAAATTTGAGAGTCAACACCCTCTAACTCCGAGTATTTGGTCGGACGTGAGAGTGGATATTTAAAGATATATTTTTTTTTCATTTCTCGAGGTGAACATGTCAAACATTTTATGATCGATGTGTAATCGCGCCAGGAAAGGTAGTTCAAATGTCAATATTTGTCACGCTCGTTCGATGCATAGGAGCACCTCATAATCAAAAGGAATTGTACAACAATTTTGAGTTACACCGTTTGTGTTTCTTTAATCTGTTTAATTTTAATACATCTTTCTAGTATATTTAAATTTTGCGATTACAATCGGAAATGAATGCTAGAAATATCGTAACTTTTCCGAAATCGAAACTTTTAAAATACGAGTCCAGCCCTGGCTTGGATTTCTCAAAAAATCTCGAGTTTTCTAACAAACCAACTTAAATTTGAGTAAAAACTAAAGTTTGTGTTTTTAAACTTGTGTTTGTTTGTTTTTTATGAGGAGTTTGGTTTGTAATGTCATCTGTGGGTAAAAGGATGACCCCGATGTTCATACAATAAAATAATCAAACAATGTGTCAAAACAATGTATCACTTTGTGCAGTTTTATTGACAGATATAAACTGTTTAATTAATAGTACACAAATTATGTGATCGTCTCGGTCCAGTAAATTTTCAATCATCGGATCATGTCAGGATATTTACAAGTGCCGACAGACTTCACCTGTGTTGATTTTTTCAAGTCATGGT
>MJUT01064136.1:409261-443086 GCA_002080005.1 Gigantidas platifrons
AAAAAAAAAAAACGTCAAAATTCTCTATATATTTCATATATATGTAAAAAAAAAATATTTTGAAGTCGTTTCTGAACGGATTTTCTTCAAATCAACACATTGCCCAAAAACCGCTCTCAGAGATGTACACAAGTCACTTTGAACATGTTTGAACGTCAGAGCGCTTGCCATAAGCAAAACAGCGGATTTTCCTCACACACTCGAGCGAGGCACATTTCCACGTTTTGTGGCTATTTTATTTTCTATCCGAAACCCTTAAATCGCTTCACCAATCATTTTTCTATTCATTCATAACCATCTTACCCTCAGAGAGTGGTGTTACACTCCATTACAGCACAATTTCCCCAGACCATATCATTTCGTCATTTTGAACAGACATTTTGGAATATTTGTCACGTGACTTCGAGAGAAGTACGATTACCACAATGTATCATGGGAGATGATTTGCATATATGATCTGACCTTGTCCAAAATAGGGGGAAACGCAACACATGCTCTTTCCGAAACCTGCGGATAACACTGCCAAATGAATCTTTTCTATCCAACATATTTTATATTATTTCCATCTGCTCTGATTTGAGCTGTAGATGGAACTGTTTGTCCTGCAGAATATGCTTTATATCGTCTTGTATGTTTGTTTACTTATGCTAATTTGACGTGCTGCATTTAGTAGCTCCCATCATGCAATGCGTTGCTGTCATCTTTCAGTTAGTAACGCGAGATCATGTTAAAAAAATGGCTGTGAAATGACCAAATCATCGGGTGTAAGGAAAAAACGTGCTGTAATGGAGTGTAACACCACTCTCTGAGGGTAAGATGCTTATGAATGAATAGAAAAATGATTGGTGAAGCAATATATATTAGGGTTTTGGATAGAAAATAAAATCTGATAGCCACAAAACGTGGAAATGTGCCAAAGTTGAGATGCGGAGGAAAATCCACTGTTTTGCCTATGGCAAGCGCTCTGACGTTCAACGACAACAGCAAGATGTAAATAGTCGTCGAACGGCAGAGGAATCTCGGACTAGTCTGGCCCAACAGGAAGTATACGGTGCGTTTTAGCAGATTGTATATTCAAGGTGCAATCTTTTTTACTATATTTAAATCAATACCTATAGCTTAAGATTATTGTCTAACTGCTTCTATATTTTTGTACATGCAGATCTTTGTTGACGATTGAAGTTCTGTAATCATCAGTCGTCTGGCCCAACAGGAAGTATACGAGGGATAACAAATTGGAAAACAAACTGCGGACGCATCCAGTGTTAATTCCGGGCGCGGTACATTACTTGGAAATCAATTGACTGGAGATGGATTTTCATCATATAAACATCTATATCTATGGTTTGGAATATATTCTTATATTTTTAGATTGTTTTTTGTTTAGTTTTTTTTATTTAATAAATTTCACTTTTGAGACCTATTTACAAAAGTTTAATTATTTTTTTTTCAAGTTGTTAAATTTTAACAGACTTATTCTTATATTTTTAGATTGTTTTTTGTTTATAATAAATTTCACTTTTGAGACCTGCATTTCCAAATTTACTTATCTGTAACTGTCATTAATTGTTATATAAACACCTGAAATATAATGTTTGTTGGCATACCTTGAATATGATATTTCAAAATGTTGGCATAGGTTGAAGACACCATCATAATAATTACCTCTTTTGACTGCCTAGAAAATATTTCAATCACATTTAAAAAAAAAATGTTTGCATATTTTATAATAAAATAACCTACCATGCAGTCTTTTTAAATGTTTTAGCTACATTTTGAACTAATTTTTGCAAAACAAATAATTTTATTTACTATCTTAACTTGTGACTGGAAAAAGTTGGGTATCTTAAATAATTCCTCTTTTGACTGCCTGGAAAATATTTCAACCACATTTTTTTTTATATGTTTTATGCATATTTGTGGCAAATAAAACATATATCAATGTTTAAGTTAGAGTTTAAGGTTTTAGAATATATAAAAGTTTTTAAATTTTGATCACTGTTTATACAAAATATCTTGACTGGAAAAATCTTTGACTCTAAATTATTAAATCAAAATGGCAACTTAAATTTTGATGTTTCACATTTCAAAGGCTTGAAAAGAATAAAAAATGATATTTCTGTCAAATATTGTTGATTGTAATGTTTAATTTGAAGCATAGTCTTAAAAAAAGTTTGGATTTTAAATTTTGACAATGTTTAACGGGCAATACCTTGACTGGAAAAATCGGTGTTGTTAATTCATTTGACTAGGAAATTGAGTTTATGTCTATCTCCTTGTGTGATCAATGCCAATATTGACACACTATATTAATACCAATGGAAATAGGAAGAATCGAGGATATCTGCCAGTATACTGTAATGTCGAAATGTTAAAAATTCACTTTTAGCTGATGGAAATGTAAGAGAATACACTCCAACTTGTAGATTCTCCATTATCTGTCACCTGACGAAAAGTAACATGGTATTTTCTTATTTTTAAAATATTTAAACTGGAGCCTTTTTTTTAATGTGAAAAAGGTTGGAACTTCTCGAATATTTAAATCAAGGGTATTCCATGTCTTTATAGTCGACGGAAAGATTGATTTTTTGTATGATGATAGTCTGTTTGCTGGTTGACTTATATTGTGACGATTACGTAGATTATAGTTATTTGATTCGGCAACTGTTGGAGGTATCCACTCTGATAAATATTCCAGGGCTTCATTATTAATGATTTTATAAAATAAGTTAAGTTTTTTAACTTCCTGTCTTACAATTAACTTTTCCCACCCAGTTTCACAATAAATAGAATCTAAACTAGCATATGAAGTAAGCCCTAGTATTCGAGCAGCTTCAGTTTGAACTTTTTCCAATCTATCAGAGTTGACAGCTCCACAATTATCCCATACTTCAGAACCATATTGTAATAGGTCTAATAAATGTAATATAGATATTTTCCAGATACTGCCTATTAAGTTTAAATTTTAATTTTCTCAAAATATTTAATTGTTTTGAAGCTCTTTCAATGATGGTATTAATATGTTTAGTCCACTTACAATCACAACTAAAAATTACTCCTAGATATTTGTGAATGTTTACAGATTGAATAAGTGTACTATTAAAATCAAAAGTCAAGTCGTTCTGCTGATTATTAGCACTGAAAACCATAATATCAGTCTTACTTGGGTTAAATTTGACATGCCATCTTTTTGACCAATCTTGAATATATTCGAGATCAATATTTATCATATTTTTCAGTATAGTTTCATCATGTGCAGTATGTCCAATTGGAGTATCATCACCAACAATCTACCAAGACCTAATATGCCATCTGTTAAATCATTTATAAAGATAAGAAATAACAAGGGACCCAAATACTGACCCCTGAGGCACACCAGCCTTGAGCTGATCACCAACACTAGAAATTGCATCTTTATTAATAACCCTTTGACATCTATTACTTAAGTAACTTTCCAACCAACACAATAATTCTCCCTTTACACCATATCTTTCCAGCTTTAAAATGAGACCTCTAATCCAAACTCGATCAAAAGCTTTACTCACATCAGCAAAAGTATAATACTACAGTACAGTCAGAGACATGCCATGATAAATCACTGTGATAGACGTATCACTCTTCTCAGTGATATTGATATATCTTTTGTTCTGTTTAACATATCTTCAAAATTTTCTTTTGTATTTAGAGTGTTACTTGCTATCACTCAAAATGCAAAAGAAAGTAAGTAAATATATTAAACAGAACAAAAGATATATCTATATCACTAAGACGAATGATACGTCTATCACAGTGATTTATCACGGTATGTCCCTGACTGTGCTGTAGTAGTTATTTCTTTGTTATCTAATGCAAGCAAAATATTATGATATAATTCAAATAGTTGATGAGTTATGATCAATTGTAGAATATCCTGTAATAAAACCAGATTGAAACTTAGAGAAGATTATTAAATACTAAGTGGTTGAAGATATATTTGAAAGCTATTTTTTCAATACATTTGCTCATGCATGAAAGGATAGATACTCGTCTAAAGTTTGATGGCAAAGACTTGTCGCTACTTTTCAATAACAGAATTACCAATGCAATTTTCCAGTTGTTTGGGAATATTTTACATTGAAAGTATATATTAAATAGTAAACACAATGGCTTTGCAACTTCATTCTTCACAGCAATTAATATTTTATTACTAATAATATCAGGTCCAACAGCTTTATTGGGATCCAAAGTTAAAGTATTACTACCCCTATCATCAAAATCAGGGAGATCTATCCCATCATCTTCTAAATCTGTTATAGAACAAAAATATTTATTTAATATCATCTCATATTTCTCTATGCCTTCATAGGACAAATTATTAGTAACTATATCATTAGGATTTCTTAGAGGGGGTACGTCATTAGATGGGCATTCACTTTTGAGTAACATATTAACAGCTTTATAATATAACTTACTACATGTATTTACAGTTTTTAGATCACTTAAGTTGTTATTAACATTTGCATAAAACTTTTCTTTTGCCTGTTTCTTTTTATTGTTAACTAAATTTCTCTGTCTTTTATACATTTCTTTAGACGAATCATTCTTAAATAAAAGATATTTTGTCCCATAATCTATCACGTTTTCTAATTTCTTTCCGTAAAATAGAAACGAACCATAGTTTGTTATTACTCCTAATTATAGCTACCTCCCTTTTTGGAATAACATAATTCTGAAATGTCAAGAAAAGCTTTCGTAAATTTTGTACGTGCAACCTGTATATAAAAAGGCACTACTCATAACGGGCACATTCTCAGGTTCTCTCGAGTGTCCTTTATACACAGGTTTAACTGTATAAACAAACAATATAAAAAACCTGTACAGACCATCATCGGTAACCCACGGTTGATTCCGATACACGGAGAGAGAGGAATGTATCGAAATCAACCGTGGGTTACCGACGATGGTACAGACTTGCTTCCACTCAAAAAGATCGGTCCTGGTGTGGAATACGACCATATTAAATCATTGTACCATACTGTCCATGTTTATGTGGTGATTCGTTTGTGTGATATAGTCTGTTTGATTTCTATAAATCTTCAGAAAAAAATTCTTAAAAATCCAGATTTTTACACTTTAGTAAATATAATTAACATAGAGAATAGGTTTCTTTTTTAATAATGGACCAAAAATTTTGAAATTAATTGTCACAGTTCGTATATATCATATATTAACAAAAATCTAGAAAAAAAATTGTTAATTTGAAAACTGAATTTTTAAGACTTTTTTTCTGAAGATTTATAGAAGTCAAACAGACTTTATCACACAAACGAATCACCACATAAACATGGACAGTACAGTACAATGATTTAATTTGGTCCTAACCCACACCAGGACCGATATTTTCATCTGCTACCATATTTGTTGTGTATTGAGTTTGAGCAATAAGTTTGCTACATTTTGATGAGATGACGATATCTGCTTTGTACTAGACCAGTTGGATTTTGATTGTACACGTGTATTAGTTCACCCATACAATGTTAACAGTAGGTGGGTAGACATTTCACTCCACTCTGACACACTATCCTGATTCCGAGCCAACCAGACTTTGCACTTGCCCCTTAAAGGTGTGTGCTTAGAGGAGTAGCGGCAAATACCAATTTTATAGTTTCTGATTTGATCCACGATCCACCGCACTCGAGGAGAGCACACTAACCATTACATAACCGGTGTGGTTCAGTGTTATTGAGGGTTGAGGGGTAGGGTTATGGTATGCAAAGCGACTTTCAACAATACTTCAGCTATATCATGTTGGTCAATTTTATTGATGGAAGAAAGCAGAGAACCTGGAGAAAACCACAAGTCACTGACAAACTTTACCACATAATATTGTATCAAGTACACCTCACCATGAGCCAGATTCGAACTCACAACCTATAGGGATGATAGGCCTTGATTATGATATCATAGGTAGTTGTAAATCCAACTACCATACGATCACGACCATGACAGCCCCCCAGTGTTATTGAGATATAAAACATGGATGAATGAATCATGAATGACAATTTTGGCACACCATCAAGATGGGTGTTTCCAATTAAAAGCAAACTAAAAACAATTGAAATAAAATTTATTCTATCCTGTATCTTCCTGTTTCAGTCTGTTTTGTAAATGTGTTGTTATGGTTACTGTTGGATTCTCATTGTAAGCTGGATGATTTAAGATTTGTTTGAATATAGATATGTCTTCCATCCTGAAATTATAATCAATACAAACATTACAATTGGAAATGAAATTTAAAAAAAGAAAAACATCTTAATTTGCTTCAAAATGTAAACAATAAAAGGATCTTCATGACTTATCTGTAACCTGTAAGCTTTTCAGTGCTACGCTTTCCATGTTTGATATAGGGTTAGGGTTAAGGCTATGGCATTTAACACTACTTTCAACAATATTTCTGACAGTTAAATCGTGGCGGTCAGTTTTTATTACTGGAGGAAACTGGAATATCCGGAGAAAACCATTGACCTGCCACAAGTCGCCGACAAATTTTATCACATAATGTTGTATTGAGTACACCTCGTCATGAGCAGGATTCAAACTTGAAACTGGTGATAGCATGATTGATTGATTGATTTTGATTTACTGTGTTTAATGCCACTGTCAGCGATATTTCAGCATCATGGCGACCAGTTTTAGTGGTGGAAGAAGCCAGAGTACCCTTTTTTGTAATTCACAAGCTTGGACCAAACCCACGCCGTATTGGTGATAGGCTTGTATGAGTTGTTAGGTAATCCAACTACCTAACTCATTGAGCCATCCGGGCCTTGTGATAGCATGACAACCACCCGTGCTTGATCTATGATATTAATTGTCATGTATGTATTATTTGTAATACTGTGCAAGAAAAGTTTGAAGATACCAAAAGGGTAATCAGAAGCCGTAAATCGATGAAGGACAGACAACGTAATTTTTTTGTGTTCAGTGATTTGATTGATTTGATTTTTGATTTTTGGTGTTTTAACGCCACTTTCAACAATATTTCAACTATATCATGGCGACCAGTTTTAGTGTTGGAGGAAGCCGGAGTACCCGGAGAGAACCACAGACCATGGGCAAGCAACTGGTTAACTTTATCACTTGCGGCTGCGAGTCGAGTGCACCCTTTTTTGTAATTTACAAAGCTGGGCGCGAACCCACGCCGTATTGGTGATAGGCTTGTATGAGTTGTTAAGATCCAGCGACCTAACTCATTGAGCTACCCGGGCCCCTCAGTGATTTGAGGTGAGAAGTGATTGTTCGTTTTGTTGATATTGGTGGAATTATTTACCATTAAATTTTCTGTTCATAATCTTCAATAAACGGTTGGTATATATAATTGTTGGTTTTAATTTTTAATCATAAAGGTGACTTAAAAGTGAGATATAATTCACAGATCATATGATTTGTACATGTACTGTAGATCATATGATTTGTACAGGTAGATATTTCACGACCAACTCATTAATAATTACATTTGCTTTTTTCTTTTCTTCTCTTTTGCGATGCCTCCTTTCTTTTGCTCTCTTTCTTCCCTATAGGTAAAACAAAATTGTAAGAATCTTCAACACGTCTACCAGTGCATATAACTCAAAATTGTGAATTTTTAAAATTTAAGATATGATCCATCTCCCTCTGTCATTTTCAACAATTTTGTGCATATTATAGTTCATTCTAATGCATTTATTTATTATATAGCATCTTTTTTCATTGGCTAATGTTTGCGATCCAATCTACAATATTGGCATGTTGTAAATTAAATAAGGGTTCTAGTGCGAATGAGCCACACGCCATATTGAATTTTGCATATCCATCAAGTCAATATAAATACAACGCCTACCTTTAAAATAATTTCTTATTCGATTTTTATCCGAAATTGAAGAGTACATGTATATGTTGTGAAATATGTTCAGTGTGTAAATTCTATGCTGAAAAGATTGATATGATCATTATGGCAGATGTCAAGATTTCTATATTGTTTATGTGCCGAGTCATCGACAATATTTCATGGCATTGTAGTCTTTACTATTTATAGAATCTTTCTTAAGCCAAATAGATAGATATATTTTTGTCTTGAATTATAATAGAAACAAGAATTCTGAGAGTATTGCAAATAGCAATACATTGTCCCCTACCGGCCGTAAAAATCAGAGGACCTAAAATATTAGAAGTATCACCTTGCAGTGACTAGATTTTAAATTACAAGTTCAAGGGCCAAAACTCTGGCAAAAATCATTCGACCAGAACGAAATTCAAAGTTAAACTGTAACTCATCTAGATATAGCCACATACCATATATCTAGTCAATATCTCATAGGAGGTAAAAAAAAAAAAGTCAGGAAAACTTAAAATTTTAATGTGACGGATGGACAGACGGACGGAACCTAAAACTATAGACCCCTTCAGCTTCGCCGGTAGGGGACTAATAACAGTATTGCATTTGATCCTTGTCAACTGTGGATTTACCAGTAACTGTTGTTAAAAATTCGCTACGCCTTGCCAAGTAAAACTTCATTTGCAACAGTCAAATCCCTGACTGACACAAGCAAGTCTTCCAATAGGGTTAGGTGTTAGGGTTATGGTGTTTAATGCCACTTTCAAAAATAATTCAATTATATCATGGCATTCAGTTTTATTTGTGAAGGAAACCAGAGTACCCGGAGAAAACCACCGACCTGCTGCAAGTCACTGACACTATATCATATAATGTTATATCGAGTACACCTCGCCAAGAGCTAGATCCGAACTCAATGTGATATGCACTGGTTGTATTGGTAATTGTATATCCAACTACCATACGATCATGATGGCCCCTCTAATAATGCATGCGACAATAGTTTAACATGGAATATACAATACATTGTATATGTAATAAACTTACACATGGAGTGCATCTGCATATAAATTCATTTTAGAGTCACATGTCATTTTATACATGTTTTGATTGGTTTAAAAAGTTGAGGTTATTTGTCAATGAACGAAATCTAAAAATAAACGTCGTTCTCAAGGTGTCGTGTGCCATTGTCATCAGGTGATTTTCTTTAAATGAGGCACCTTTGGGGTTATTTAAATTTATTTCCGATTATTTGCCTTATTTTGAAAAAATAAATATATTTTTCCATAACAAAAAATGTTTGAATTAATTTATAAAGATTGATCGAAATTATTTGTTCGGTTCATTCGGGCTACACGGTGTGTACAACCAGATTTAGGTTATTTCTTCATGAACCGAACAAAAATTGTGATCAATCCTTAAACAATTATACATGGAATTGCATGTGAAAATACTTATGGTATATATATGGAATGCATAAGATAAAATTGAAAATCATTTAAGTGCATATTATTCTCCCAACCCCAAATGGGGTACGTTTTGATGAAGGTGTGGAGAACAATGAAAAATGTCAACAACTGATAAATTAGCCACAATGCCATACATGTTATGCATAAACATAAGAATAGACCTGAAAAGAAAACCTTACTTAAGAACTAACACCTTACTTGTTGACTTGACTTGATTTTTTCATCAACAGTTCTATTGTAGGCAAGGCTTCCCCTAGAATACCTATATCTCCTACTACTGCTGTCTTCTCCCTCTTCTTTCTATCCTTCTCTGCCTGTTTAGCTGCCTCCACTGCATTTAATTCTTAAAATAAAAATATATACAGAAAACATTGTATAGTCAAACTTCAAGTTTATTAGTGAATTAGTAAGAAAGTACAGTCAAACCTGTATTAAGAGGTCATCTTTAGGGAAAAAAGGCCTTATAAGACAGGTGACCTCTTAAAAGAGGTTCAATACATATGAAATTTTCTATGGCAGGTCAAGAAAGGATGACTGTTAAATACAGGCGACTGCTTAATAGAGATGAACGCATGAGCAGGTTTGACTGTACATGGACATAAAGGAAAGTGAGAGCCTATTGAACTTTACACTTAGAATAGACACAAATTAAAGAAAAGGGACAGCGCTTGTATTGCTGTTCTGCATTTCACAGTCACAGTAGGGTCTTCAACAATGAACAAACTGAGCTCATACGCTAAAATAAGAATGAAACAGCCCTTGGCCTGCAGTTGCGTACAAGGTTCTCTTACTTTTGCCAAGTATGTAGGACAAAATTTATCTTATTTCTTCATCACCCATTAAAAAAATGTTTTTTTTTAATAAAATAAAAATAGGGGGAAAATTTTTATTTAATAAAAAAAAAGAAACGTAGATCTATGTCAAATTTAGTGTGCAGTATGCATTTCTGGAAAATTGTCTATTGTCTTCAGGGTAGCTCAAATATCATGAAGCAGTCTGTGCCAAAAACCACTAGTCATATGCCCCAGTCTAGTTAAAATTGGTTTGGGCTCAGTAAAAATTGCATAACATTTGCTTGATTAAATAGAATTGTTTTTTTCTCAATTGCTGTTCGGGCTAGTTTGTCAAAATGTTTTTGGCACAGACTGTGTATACGTATGACCACTATAGCCACAATTGTATTGTAGGTTGATATCTTCCACCAAAAAATACACAATACATGTATATGTATATTGTCAGCAAAATATAAAATTTATTTGTACAAGCTTTAGAAACAGGTAGAAAAATTAACTTTAACAAGCTTTTCTGGTCTGTATCATAGGGATTGTAAATTAATTTATGAGTAATTTATTAGCCCTGAAAATAATGTCTATCACTCAGGGGCCCATCACCGACAACAAGTAGTGGACATAGAAAGACTGAGAAGTACCAATTGCAATCAGCTATTTGAAGTAACCATGTACTTACTTTTAATCCAAATGTCATGTCGTAGTTTCTTTTTATCTTTCTTTTTCATTTGAAGGCCTTTTAACGATTTGTTTGTCACCTGACTCCTGGCATCAAAATCTGGTAACTTCTGTTTCAAATGACCAAGATCTATGTTAAGACTTGTAAATGGGCTATCTGTTGTCCTTAATTCTGGTTGCTTAAACGAAATATAAGAGATCTACAATTGGATGAAATTTAAAAGAAGAAAAGTCTGGTTTTATTATGGGATATTCAGGGCCAGATTATGAGCTTTTGGGGCCCTAGGCTAATGAAATTATGGGCCCCTCTTTAGACGGAGGCACCCTCTAACTCGCCCATCCCCATCTTGAATATTTTTTACTCATGATATATTTTAGCGACATTTACATAGCTTGAAGTAAACTCATTACAAATTCTTTTTAGGAGGGCCCCTCAAGTTCTTTATCACACTGTCAATGCAGTCTTTTATTACAACTACATTGTATAATGAATACCCTAAACGGAAAGGGGATCCAGGAAAGAGCTTCAGGGATTGAGACTCCCCTTCTCCCAACAATTTTTTTAATTAACTAGGAAAAATAAAACAAAATTATGCTGAAAAATACACCGTTTTAAAACATGACTTGATGTGAATATCAGTTATGTATTTTTTAAAGGCTAATACCGTAATTAAGGTTTGAATCAGCATATAAACAATTTCTACTTTATGTGAAGTCTAAACTGAACATTGCCCCCCTTTTTTTTATGCCAATCAACCCTATGAATCTACAGCAAATATCTCCCCTGATACTTCTAATCATGCTCATCCGCCAAATGAGTCCACATTAGAAATGCCCCCTCCCCCCTAAGGCCTTTATAACTAATCCACAAAAGAATGCTATCTCCAGATCTATCTTATCCACATTTATCAAAATCCACTCAAACTGCTCTACCAATCCACCATATAACTGTTACCTGGAAGTCTGTGTCCATCATATCCACAATTTCTACTTTATTTGAAGTCTTTACTGCTGGTGTGTGCAGCTTCTGTCTCTGTCTCTTTATCTTTCCCATTTCTGTTTATAACAAATAGAGTAAAAGAGTAATAATGTGATATGGATTCATTTAAGGAAGAATGGTGGTGGATGGTGGAAGTATATTTAGTATTATTATTGTTTTTTTAATGACATATACTGATATTTTGTTTTTGTTGGATGAAATCAATCAATATTATTTTGCTTATTTGGAATACAGGTGTGATGGAACAGAAGTTCCTCTATAATATTTATTCCTAAGAAAATTTATTATGTCATAAAAGTTCCAAAAGGAATTTATTTTATGTAATACATGTTCCACTGACATAATAAAAATACCAGTACAATGGAACATGTATTACATAAAATAATTTCCTATCTGGAACTTTTATTATATAATAAATTTTCTTAGAAACAAATATTATAAGGAACAAATAAGTTTAAAATGGAACAAATATTACATAAAATATCTTCCGATCCAGAAATAAATTTTCTGAGGAACAAACATTGTGGAAGGTTTTAAGAGTGAATATATTGTATGGACATATAATTTGAGTTTTATTTCTTGTAGTTACAATTAAGTATAGCATAATTTTATTTTGGTAGGTACAAGTATTATATAATATTTATTCTGCTATGCACAAGTATTATATACTATTTATTCTGCTAGGTACAAGTATTATAATATTTATTCTGCTAGGTACAAGTATTATATAATATTTATTCTGCATAACTAATCACTTAATATTTAAGAGCTTGAATTATATCATTTACCTATAATAAATGTACCTCTCAAAGGTGGAACAAATGTCATACAGGTGGAATAAATATTCCATAAGACTTGTTACATAGAATAAATATTATTCAATTATTTTTTCCTTTTGGAACAAATAATATGATAATAGGTGTTACCTAACTTGGGACGAAGTCCAATATTTTTTTTAAACAATATTAACTCGGATATATGGACCTATAATATTTTTTCAAAGTAGACAGAGGGTGGATCCAGATTTTCTTAAAAGAGGGGGCAAATAGGGGCTTCCGTCGTTTTTTAAGTTCCGATCTAGGTATGAAACGACCAGGTTACGAAACGTCCGCATCCGATTTTCTGCACAGATTTAACCATGTATTGACTTCCAGTATGTCATTTCCGGTGCATGAAAATTTAGTCATTAGTATATAGAAAAAAATTGCTATTTCTACCATAGTTGGGACTTCGTCCCATATTATTAGGAACAAATATACAGTTACACAAGCACTAGACACAATATCAATACANGTATTAATATGTGTGTTCCATTTAAGATCTGAAGATATTGTGATGCCTAAATATTTTGCTGATTTGACAGATTTAAGAATGTGGCCGTGCATGTTGTAATAGAAGTGATGTGGTTGTTTTTTGGTGGTTACTTGTAAAATATTGCATTTGTCAGGATGGAATGACATGAGCCAGTCTTGTTCCCATTTGATGGCAGATTCAATGTCCTCTTGAAGTTTTAAGCAGTCATTTTGAGATTTAATGGTTCGGTATATAATGCTGTCATCTGCAAAGAGTCTAATCTGGCTGTGTTTTAGATAGTCTGGTAAGTCATTTATGTATATCAAGAAGAGTATTGGTCCTAGTACAGTGCCCTGGGGGATGCCTGAAGTGACTGGTATTTGTGAAGATGTTATTACAATGATTAATTCCATAAAGTCAAAGGTAAAAAAAATAGTACATTGTACTAGGTAGCAATGGGCAGTATAAAAAGAAAAGCTTCCAAAAAAATATGGCTTATGTTGAGATGCATAGTTGTCTGCAATCTAATCAATTATTAATCGCAGAAAAATGATTAGGTAATACTGTGTCCAAAAATATCACAATTTTATAGCTCGTGAAAAAAGCAACGGAATTTGTAAAAAAATTTGCGGATTTTTGCATTCGAAAGTAGGAGGAAATTTGTACGAATCGACCCACGAGTGATGGAGTAAAGAACGAAGCATAATCAGCCGTGGGTTTCCGACGATGGTAGGAACCTAGCCTCACCTTTTTATTATCTATTACTGGCAACGATAATATTTAAGTATTTTCTTTATATTGACATCATGGAATTAATATCGATATAGTTTCTTGTGCCTGTAGTTGGAGTTATCTCCTATTTTCGTTATTGTAATACCAGTAAGGTTCTTGGTTGGTTAATGCAGTTCTATTTCTCTTTTTTGTTTTTGGATTAACCTTACTAAACTCCTGTAAACTAAAACCAAGACACGTGTTAAAATATATTTTCACGGAACAGGATTATATTCCAGTTATTTCATTAATAATATAGGATGACCCCGTGTATTTTGTTTTCTTAAATATCTTTCGCAGTCTTTTAACTGCTTATTTTACCTGGATGCGTTGTTTGTGGTCTTGAGAAAGGAAAAAGGAAAAGTGGAGTTACTTCCCTTTGTGTAAATCTTCAATATCAAGAAAAAATGTTTGACCTTTTTAACAGAAACATTTTACTTTTTAGTGGACTAGCGACAGTTGTTTCAACGGGAATATATGTTTTATGGGGTCCATCTCAAACTAAACGATCAAAATCTAAAGGTAATAGTACAAATAAACCGCATCGTAGTCGACAAAATTTCATGAAAATTTGACTGATGATGTCGTCATGGTCGTGTTTGGTTCGTGTTAGTTTATGTCAAAATAAAAAAAAATAAGCAACACGAATTTTATCATAAAGAACATTAATTATTTACAATTTATCTTTTCTATGTCAACAATAAAAAAGTCCAAATGATAAATGTTCATCCAGAAACGTCCAGATTGCAGAAAAGATTCGTATATTTCAGCCCAAATTCAGGGCTCTCCTCACAGGCACTTGTTTCTATCAATGGGGTGGTCGACTATCAATGTATAATAAAAGAAAGTAGCCGACTCGGAAATATACCCCCTCCACTTCAAACACAATTTATACCATGTTCTTCGCGATTTCGTACGCTTTCGGCGTTTCTAGCGCTTCTACATATATTATTGTAGTAGATCGTAGAGTGATGTGTGCTGACGAGTACTAGAAATACCCAGAATGCAACAGTTGTACCTTGACGCCATCACCAGAGACAGACGATATATTAGGATCCTGTAACTTCCATGGTTTGTGGCCGTTACAACCCATTGTACAACTATCGGTAAGTAGTGCCAAAATACTACATTATTCTTTCAAAATACAAAAATGTATGTCAACACAGTTTATCTCCTTACGGTTCTCTCTAAAAATAGTAATCTTACCAGTAAAAATGTCATTTTTTCCAAGGTACCCTCGTCTCAATAGACACAACTTCCAGTTTTCTTAAAATAATGAATTAATTTTCTGGAAAATAATAAAACCCAGTCTAAAAAATATATTCTTGCTTGTCTCACTTACATAAAAATATTCTTGATAATAATTTACCCTCAAAACTTGGAAGAACTTTCCTACTTTAAATAATTCACATTTTCAAAAATAACATGGTGATAATGAAAAAACCAGAGAAAGATTATACGTCCATTTGTGTTTCTCTGGTTTTTTTGTATTATCACCATGATAGAAAACCGGAAGTTGTGTCTATTGAGACGAGGGTACTTTTGAAAAGATTATCTTTTTACCGGTAAGATTGCTATTTTTAGAGAGAGAACCGTAAGGAGATAAACTTTGTTGACATATTTTGAAAGAATAATATATGTAGAAGCGCTAGTCACGCGGAAAGCGTATGAAATCGCGAAGAACATGGTATAAATTGTGTTTGAAGCGGAAGGGGTATATTTCCGAGTCGGCTACCTTCTTTTATTATACATTGATAGTCGACCCCCCATTGATAGAAACAAGTGCCTGTGGCTCTCCTAGTCCGAGATTCCTCTGCCGTTCAACAACTATTTAGAACTTGCTGTTGTCGTTGAACGTCAGAGCGCTTGCCATAAGCAAAACAGCGGATTTTTTTCCGCATCTCATTTGTAACACATTTCCACGTTTTGTGGCTATCAGATTTTATTTTCTATCCAAAACGCTAATATATATCTCTTCACCAATCATTTTTCTATTCATTCATAACCATCTTACCCTCAGAGAGTGGTGTTACACTCGATTACAGCACGTTTTTTCCTTACACCCGATGATTTGGTCATTTCACTGCCATTTTTTTAACGTGATCTCGCGATACTAACTGAAAGATGACAGCAATGCATTGCATGATGGGAGATACTAAATGCAGTGCTCCAAATTAGCATACGTAAACAAACATACAAGACGATATAAAGCGTATTCTGCAGGACGAACAGTTCCATCTACAGCTCAAATCAGAGCAGAAGAAAATAATACAAAATATGTTGGATAGAAAAGATTCATTTGGCAGTGTTATCTGCGGGCTTTGGAAAGAGCATGTCTTACGTTTCCCCCTATTTTGGACAAGGTCAGATCATATATGCAAATCATCTCCCATGATACATTGCGGTAATAGTAGTTCTCTCGAAGTCACGTGACAAATATTTCAAAATGTCAGTGTTCAAAATGCCGAAATCATATGGTCTGCAGTGATTAGGATTAAAATTTTAATAATGGGACATTTTCTATTGACATTCAGAATTTCAATGGGCCATTCTTTTACATTCTTTGTAAATATTTCTGATTTCAATGGGACATTTTCAGATGGAATGTGATAAATAGCACATGGCCCCCTCTAATCCCAATCACTGGGTCTGGGGAAATTGTGCTGTAATGGAGTGTAACACCAATTTCTGAGGGTAAGATGGTTATGAATTAATAGAAAAATGATTGGTGAAGCGATTTATATAAGGGTTTTGGATAGAAAATAAAATCTGATAGTCACAAAACGTGGAAATGTGCCTCTCTCGAGTGTGAGAGGAAAATCCGCTGTTTTGTTTATGGCAAGCGCTCTGACGTTCAACGACAACAGCAAGTTCTAAATAGTCGTCAAACGGCAGAGGAATCTCGGACTAGGGCTCTCCATACTTTCAAATTAGACTTAAGAGTTAGATGGAGAAGTAACATCTCCTTCAGAGAGATCACATGGAGAAGTGGAAGAGAACAGATATAAGTGGGGAGACTTATGGGAGAAGTTCATGCCATCATGGCGATTAATCGAAACATTGTGTCCAAATTTAGTAAATAGTTTTAATCTAATTTGTTCTGTTTTTTTTTATCATATTTGCATTATATGTCTACCTTGACTGTATTTGTATAGGAGTCCTACATACCTGTGAATTTTAATATTAAGCTCCCCCTCTCTTTATGAAATGTACTTTTATCTAATACCACACAAATTGTAATAATTCATATATACATGTACAATTTACAAGTAGTCTTCAGCAGAAGAAAGTTGCTCAACGGTCTAACTATATAATACTATAGCTAGGAAACAGCACAAACCTTTTTATTTACAGTCAAGAACTAATAAGATGAGATGTGTTTTATTTATAGGCGGCATTTTAAAATAACAAATTACAATGCAACACAAGCCCTAGTGGGCTTTTGACTAACATACATGTAAGCATGTAAAGGCTGTAATTATTACATTTTGTATTTGTCAAATATTTGTCAAATATTGGAAATCTGTTTATTTTGACGTGATTGAAGTTTTTGATTTTTAAAAAACTCTGGAATATTATGGTACAGACAGTCAACCATACCAAACCAACATCAAGTGTCTGCCGATTCATTAATTAAACATGCGATGAGGAGCCAATCAAAAAGACATTCCGATAACTAATACCGCCATTCACAGGAAGTCTAACGTACAAATCTAATATAATCATGTGCAATTCAGCCTGAAGTCTAGATAAATTAAAATATTTTAGTGGAACTAGTATACAAAAATGTACAAATATTTCCAATAATAACTATTTATTTGAACCCTTGCAATTGTAAGCAGAGATATTTATGATCTTCCCTTAAGAGGTCTGTAACAGATAGCTCGAGGATACATGCAAGAAAACATTGTGTCATTGTCTGATTGGTCTTCTTTTTTTTTTTAGATATATGTCCAGGCCTACAGAACCTAGGGAATACTTGTTTTCTCAATGTTATACTCCAGTCTTGGGCATCCTGTAACAGTGTTGTAACATGGTTATCTGACTTCCTAAACAGACATGAAAACCAAAGTAGAGAGTCTCTTG
Organism: Gigantidas platifrons; assembly: GCA_002080005.1. NCBI lineage: Eukaryota > Metazoa > Mollusca > Bivalvia > Mytilida > Modiolidae > Gigantidas > Gigantidas platifrons. The sequence continues at coordinate 427,196 of MJUT01064136.1, forward strand.
CTGTTGCTGTACACAGAACATTATCAGGTAATTAACATACTGTACAGCTGTGTTAAGCTTTTACAGTAGTGGAAATAAGAAAATGTTTGATAGACATCTGTCAGTGAAGAATGTTTTACATATTGGAGGGGGAAGGATAGGTGTTTAAAAAGAATTTAAGGAGGGGGGAGGGGTGTGTTGTGGAGGAGAAGTTGTGCCTGTGAACATCATGGTTGTATGGTAGTTGGATGTATCTCAATCTGTACAATCATGATTGACCAGCTTTGCTTCTGTCATCACAAATGCATTGTGGGTTGAACTCCAATCAATGACAATGTGTATTTTTTATGTTCAGCTAATCTGAAATTAAAACCATCAAATAGACGATCAGGAAAGTCAACACAAGGTGTTTATTTCTACCTGTGATGATATGTGTGTAATATTCATTAAAAATAGAGAAATAAAGATGAATTTGCAGTAACATTTGATTGTTAATACTTTATACTTTTAATTTTGATGGAAATTGAATGATTCATCACAAATAATCTTCAAGATTTGTATTTTTAATTCACATTTTTCCAGACACACCAGGGGCTGTCATGACAACGATAATTGGATAAATATCTCCCTATGCAACCAATGTCTATTACTGCCCATGCCACAATATAACTGAAATATTGTTGAAAGTGATGTTAAACACCATAAACCATCTATTACTGCTAATAAAATATGCTTAAGATGCGAGTTCTATTCTCTACAGTGGTGTACTTTGGGTACTCCTGTTTTCACCATCAATAAAACAAACATTATTAGTATTAACAAACTATTATTATGATGATATTATTTATATTGAACATTATAATATTTTTTTATTTCTTAGTATTGAACAATCAATCTGCTAATGATGTCATGTACAGCCCAATTAATGTATTGAATGCATTAAGATATAGGAGATGGGTTATCTCCCATGATGAACAGGTAAATATTTCTTATCTCCCTGGATTAAATTTCTTTCTTGTGTGGTGTACATGTTCTTACAATTATTTTCACCTTCTTAGTGTAACATGTTTTTTGTGTCAATAAATTTGCCACGGATAGACGAAGTTACCAGCTGATATAAGTGTTTGACAGTCTTCTGAACTTCAATGGTGGTGTAATGGTTAGCATGCTCGCCTCAAATGCAGTAGATCGTTGGTTCAACCCATGGCATTGTTAATCCAAAGATTGAAAATTGGTATTTTGTTGTTTCATCACCAAACATGCAGCCATTAACGAGTACGACCAAAGACTGGTTGGCTTGGAATTAAGTCAATATGTTCGATGGAGGGACATGTATACGCACTAGCACTATCAAAATCCAACTAAATGCTTGCCTCAAGTGCAGTAGATCGTTGGTTCAACCCACGGTCATGTTACGTAATCCAAAGACTGAAAATTGGTATTTGTTGCTTCATCACCAAACATGCAGCCATTAACTAGTAAGATCAAAGACGGGTTGGCATGGAATTAAGTTAATATGTTTGATGGGTGCGACATGTATACACACAGACACTAGCACTATAAAAATCCAACTATGTAATCGTGTTGATCTAGTTCAAAGTGGTCATCATCATCCAAATACAACTTGTTCTCGTCATGATATAGCTGAAAAGATTTCTCACTTGACGTTAAGCAACAATCACTCACTAAAAGTCTTCCAACTTTCTGTGTAGATATTAAAGCAAAATGCTAGGTTTCAGTACCGTGTAAGTAAATGTAGAGATCTTTGGCTATTCTCTCCTTATAAACATGAGTTTGGTAAAGTAAATATAGAGAATATCAGAAACACGCTTAATTCTTGGCATGAGTTTGGTGTCTCCACATAATACAGGATATAATTATTGTTAAATCTATGTAATATTTGCTATTTTATTGTTGATCAGGATTCTCATGAGCTGTTCCATGTGATGACACAAACACTGGATGAGGATACAGCAAGATATCCAAGAGTTGTCTCCCTGTTTGATACAGTCACATTACAGGTTAGAATATCTCAATATCTAAATGCTAGGAAGAAAGGAAGGTTTTAGAGTTTTTAACTTGTCTATTGATTCCTGTTTATACCCATGATTATATCTTGTTGCTGAAGTATGGTATTATTGACTAATTGACCTCCAAGGCAGTGTGTGGCTTTCATGGTTGTGATCATATGGTAGTTGGATTTACAACTACCTATGCAATCAGTGACTTTCACCACTAAAGTTGTGAGTTTGAATCCCCTACATGGCTCAGGCGAGGTGTACTCGATACAACATTATGTGATAAAGTTTGTCAGTGACTTGTGGCAGGTCGGTTGTTTTCTCCACCAATGAAACTGACGCCAGGATATAACTGAAGAATTGTTGCAAGTGACGTTTAATACCATAATTCTAATCCTAATCCGACCAAGGCAATGTTGTTTTTTTTTCCAAATCAGATGGAATATTTATGTAGACACACAGAAATCTGCACAATATCGTAATTTGTTTATTTCATTTCTATTCTGTGATTGGCTTCCCCCCCCCCCCGTTATTTCAAACTAAAGGGGACATCAGAAGGGCTTATAAATATAAAAATTAAAAGCTTAGAAATTACAGAAACACCATTTCATGTGTTGTTGATGTATTAAAGTATCTAATATATTTCACTCTGACATTGTACATGTATTTATTTTCCAGATAATCTATTTAATTTTGTAGAATGATTTAGTCAAAAACCATACACCTTTTAATACAGGTGGCTACTTAATTGATGTGACCACATGGGCAGGTTTGACTGTATTTAGCTTTGATTAATGGTACCTCTGATAATTTTTTAAAATCTGATCAGAAACAAACAGCTCACTGAATTCAACCATACATATCCAATTTTGTCCATAGGAATAGCCAAACAACATGAATTTTTGCAATGAAATGACCACAGTGACACTATACACAAATATATTGATTGGTACTCTTCATGTTATAATGGACTAGTATTTACAAGTACACACCCATGGCAAATAGGTTTCCTTTTCATTGACAGCTTAGACTCTTTCGTTTAGTGAAACCAATATATATCAGGGTTCAATGGTACTGTGGTAGTTAAATTTAAAAAATGGTGGCAAAAATTGGCTGAAATAGCATGTGAATGCACAGCATCATAGAACCTGCAGTACTATAGGTCGGGCTATATATAGTGCAGGAATGTTAACGGTCATGTACATGTACATGTGCTACGGGTATCAATTTTGCCCTTGATTGTCCAATTTTTCTATTGGATTTTGTATCTGTTCTAATGGTGTACAAATATAGTATTTTAAAAAAAAAATTATTTCATTATTTAATCACATACCGGTACTTTATTTTGACAGAGTTCTGAAATGGAATACCAGTCAGACAAAATAGCAGTGTCTAGAACTAAAGGTTTACTACCTGTTCTGCCTCACAGAGAAATGGAACAGCCCTTTAGAGGATTGTTAGCCAGTCAGATGGAATGTCAGAAATGTGGATTCAGGAATCCCATAAAATATGATGCCTTTGACAGCTTATCTCTAAATCTGCCTGCTATTACAATGGTAGGTCACATGGCGTATATGGATCTAGGATTTTTTTTTAAAAAGGAAGATAAAGTTTGTCTGTAACATGCGACAGGTCTGCAGTGTTCTCCGGGTATTGTTGAAAGTGGCATTAAACACCATAAATCAAACCAAACCAAACTTAAAAAAAGGAGGTATTTTGTTTTTATTAAAGGGCCTTTCCTTTCATAAAAAGGTAGTGTTCAAGGTTATTTTTCAGCATAAGTTTTCAATTTTGCTTTGAAACTGTTAAGTCAGAAAAAGTGAGTAGAGGGTTGAGTTCCAGAGTTGAAATTCTTTTCCAACATTTTATTCGTAAATGGGGACACATGTCTTTCATGAATGACCCGTACAATGCGCTTTATTGTATTCGGCAACAATTTTGCATTGATAATTAAAACATGTCTATTCCATTAATTTATTAATTACATGTACATGTATTACAGGGAGGATTAACATTAGAAAGGTTGTTACAGCGTTATATTACTGAGGAAACAGTTCATGATATAGAGTGTATAGGCTGTAGTAAGAACAGAAAACCAGTCATTAAATCAACCTTCAAGAGAAAATTAACAATTGGAAAGGTTTGTGTAAACACGAGTCAGATGTTGCCATGGAGATGTTATGCTCAATAAAACTGCATTTTCTTTTATATAAAGATACCATCATGCACGAGCCAAAATTTTATATATATCCTTGGGAAATCTTTTTATTTGGCAACTCTCCTAAATTTTGTAGCTCCATGATAGCATTATATTTTCGTTTTACATAGTTACTGGTAGTCTGCTTCAGTGTCACTTTAAAATGAAGATACAACATTAGATGATAAAGTTTGTCAGTGACTTGCGAGAGGTCAGTGATTTTCTCCGGGTCCTCCGGTTTCCTCCACCAATAAAACTGACTGCAACGATATAACTGAAATATTGTTGAAAGTGGCGTTAAATGCCATCAAACAAGAATTAAAATGAAGAACAAAAAATGCCACACTGTTAGAACAATTCCAAAACTAATAGAAAAATTGTAGAATGGGGCAAAATTGATACCACATAACCCTATTGGTGGTGGAATCGTTATTCTAATATGAATTCCTTCAAACGCTTAGGGTCCAAACCCATGGTAAAATATGCGTATATTGGTATATCAGCTGATCGGCAACATCATAATTTGTTTTGGTTGTTCAAATACCATATTTGTCCTATTAGAATAGAAATAATTTATGGGGGCTTGAATATATATTATATGGATATCACTTGTGGTGAAATATTTGGCATAAAGGGCCAACCCGTGGTAAAATCAATATATATTCAAGCCCCCATGAATTATTTCTTAGGCATGCTCACCTCAAGTGTGGTAAATCGTGGGATGGTACAGAATAAGGATAATGTGCCCGAGTGGAACAACATGACTATCCGCGAGCTGCTGTTGCAGTGAGCTAGCACTGTCAAAATCCGACAAAACACATTGGTCTAGTACAAAACAGACATCATCATCATCTCATCAAAATGTAACTTGTCTCGCCATGATATAGCTGAAAAATTCCTCATTTGGCATTAAACAATAATCACTCACTAACTGTATAACAGACCTGATTTTCATCCTCTTTAAAGCGGAATTCTGCTTTTTTTATTCCGGATTTTACCGTTAGGCCATGCAAAGTTAATTTCTTGGTTCTCAGGCCCGCCCGCATGTGGAAATTCGTCGCCGCATTGCCGATTTTTTTGCAACAATAGTAAAAAAAAAAATTTAAATGCGGTAGCGCTGTCCGTACGGAAAAAACAACCGCATCCGTTTTTCTCTTATATCGCGTGGTCGGTGAAACGCTTTAAAACGCATCATGCTTAAATGAGATTTAAAGCATCGTTATGACAATGTATAAATAAAAAACATGTTTCCGTTTGACATTTAGACAAAAGATTTATACATTGCCATATTTTTCACAAAAAAAAGAAGAAAAAATGCCTCCCGCATCACTTTTTACAGCAGTAAAAGGATAAAAAAAAATGCCGCCCTCCCTCATCAATTTTGACAAAAAAGGGCCTGAGAACCAAGTAATTAACTTTGCATGGCCTTACGATTCCTTTTTTATAGTATATTCAATACTTCCGATTGCCGATTTCCGCTTTTTTGTTGTCCTCGTAAAATCAGGTCTGGACTATAAGTCATGGCTGACAACATAGCGAAAATAATATAAACATGATATATATTTTATTTTCAGTTACCTAAGTGTCTATGTATACACATACAAAGAACTCATTGGTTGGATAATGGTATGCAGATGAAACGCTATGACAATGTAACATTTCCTCAGGTGTTACACATGGATAGATTTGTTTATTCTAAGTCAGCTACGAAGGATCAGAAGCAAGGATTAGTAGGGGGGCGTGAGGATTGTGTATTTAGGTATGTTATTAAGATTAGATAGTATGTTTGTTTGATGGTGTTTCATGCCACTTTCAACAATATTTCAGTTATATCGTGGTGGTCTGTTTTATTGATGGAGGAAACCGGAGGACCCGGAGAAAACCACCGACCTGTCGCAAGTCACTGACAAACTTTATCACATAATGTTGTACACCTCGTCCTGATCGAGATTTGAACTCACAACATCAGTGGTGATAGGCACTGATTGCATAGGTAGTTGTAAATCCAACTACCATACGATCACGGCCATGACAGCCTCAGATTAGATATTAAAAGTTAAGGAAAGAAAATTTAAACAGTGATGGTCAACAAAACGAACAATCATCTCAAAGCAAGGAACATAAGAAATGACTATGACATATGGCATTGGAAATGTAGAACCTGAACCTGGCTTGGAGCAGGCACAGAAATGTTGGTAAAGATATCTGCTCTTGTTTCAGTGAGCTAACAGTAAAAATGTGTGTTGGTCTATTACAAAATAGACATCATCATGTCATCAAAATGTAACTTGTTACTCACATGATATGGCTAGAAAGGTTATCACTTGCCATTAAGCAGCGATCACTCGATCAATAAAAGAGGTATATTCATGTACAGGCTGGTATGGGCTGTCTCAATCTGATTTTGAGATGCAGTAGCTGTGAAAAATATTTGACGTGCTGTTACTTACAATTTTTACGTTTCTTTCAACTAGTAAGAAAGGATATGAATGTAAACAAACTTTAGAGACTATCCGGCTTTACACTTAGACACAAAGTAAATTAAAGGAACAGTGCTTTTTATTAGAGGTGTATAGCGATTCCACTTTCTCATGATCCGATCCATATCATGATACTTGGGTCATGATCCGATACATATCACAATGCTAAAAACTAATGAAAATACATTTCTAATTAATTTTTTTTTGGCTTAAGTTCCTTTACATTGTGTTTATGATTTTTTTGGGTCTTTATTTGAAGTAGTTTCCAGAACCAGTCTGCGTCATCTGGTGTGAACTTATTACGAGCCTTGAACTACGATTGTACAACACGAAGCGGACTTCATATTCAGAAAACCTTAACACACAATACAGGGGACATAAATCACAATAGTCCCGAAGGTGCCATGTCATACAAACTTAGTTCCGCCATCGTCCATCTTGGAGATGTGTATTCAGGACATTTTATATGCTATAGACGTAGTCCACAGACTGTAGAGGGAACCAGACACAACGAGCGCTGGTTATGTTGTTCTGATACGTCCGTTAAACCATGTTATTTGAATGACGTTTTATCTAGTGAAGCTTACATGTTGTTATATGAAAGAATGTAATATTGATTTGATATTTATGTATTAGTGTTTCTCAAACAAATCTGTGCTATATATTGTAATAAGTCATATATCGTCGTTGCGGTTCCAGAATGTCGTAAGCCAGTTTTGGTAAGTTTTCAGTAAAAGCAAAAAACCTTTATTCTATAACAAGCCAAAAATTTATTTCCAAAACCTTGTATGTTGCATGAAGTTTTTCGGGGGAATGGTGGACTTTCAAAATAGAGGTAAGACTCATTTGTAAATGTTTCCTTAAAATAAATCAAACAAATGAGTCTTATCTTTATTTTGAAGGTCCCACCATCCTTTTCTGGAGGCATCATGCAACATACGAGGTTTTGGAAATAAATTTTTAAGCAAATTTTGATAATACGAGTTTTTGTCACATGGTCAAATTCACAACTTCTGATTGGTGTAGACATACAATTTTTTTAGGGTAGATGCATGCCAACTAGTTAATTTTAAAATGGAAATAAAACAATTTCCCCAAATTTCAACGACGATATGATAAGTCAACATTTAGCTCTGAAAAACATTTGACCCAGCCTTATTGAGAATTGCCGGTATGCAAAAGAAATTTGAGAAGATATATGTATTACTTGGATCAAATATTGAAATGGCATTATGTATATATGATTGTGTACTATGCACAACCATTTGTGGTATATGAGTGCACTGGTCGCAACCAATTACGATATATAAGTGTGTACTATATGTGACCAATTACGGTATACTAGTGTGAACTTGACACAACCAGTTACAAAATATGACATGTTACTTCTGTGGATTGTGTTTGTCTGTGTGCCAATATATAAGTTATCTTTAATGGTCGGTTTGTTGTTTAGACCTCTTTTTCATCATATCAAATCATTCAATGGGCTATAGTGTGAAATGTCTGCTCTCAATATATGTTAGCCTCCATTTATACTTAGTGTTCATTGATACCCTATATCAGCTGTGTTTTTAAGCATTGTATCTTTATTGAATCCTTTATTAATAATTATTAAGATTTGTATATGTAATTTTAATATTATGAAGATTTGATAAACTGTTTTTATGAAATGTATTAATTTTTACCCATGATCTCTAATTATGTTCGGTAGGGGTGTAACGATGCACCTTCCTCACGAGATGATAGGTATCGTAAATTTCACTCACGATACTATTACTTCTGATACAATACCATACTTCAAATGTAGTATGTAGTTGTCATTTGCTCCATTTAGGTCTCTATAGATTTGAAATGCTTTTGTTTTATTTAAGTTAACATTGTCTCATGTCCTTTGTGTAATGAATCCTGACATGATTGCTTTTTGTAATACTCTGCACTCTTTAAAGAGTTCAAACATAGTGGACCCTTTGCGAACATATTGTCACTTACTCTCAGTTGATCAGTCTTTGTCACTGAAATTGAGGATGATGACATAAAAATCGAACACCGAAAATGACAAAATATCTAACATTTTCGGCATTTAGGAGTATCGTTACATCCCTAATGTTGGGGTAAGCCATGGCTGGTGTAATATGTTAGTTCAATCTAATCATACAATCTGTGACTATCATTTCTAAAATTGAATACCAGCATGTGGTGAGGTGTACTTGTTACATCTTTACATGATAAAGTTTGTCTGTGAGTGGAGGCAGGTCAGTGATTTACATGATAAAGTTTGTCTGTGAGTGGAGGCAGGTCAGTGATTTTGCAGGGTACTCAAGTTTCCTCCACCAATAAAAACTGGCCACCATGATATAACCGAAATTATGTTTGACCTGGTTGATCAACGGTGAAACTTAAAACCATAATCATGTTTGGAAGTTCATTGAAGTTGTATTGTGTTCATAGTTTCCTCCACCAATAAAACTGACTGTCACAGACTTAAAGCCCTAATCATGTTTACACTGTTATGGCAGTTCATTGAAATTGTATTGTGTTCATATTCTTCAATTTATATAATCAATTAATCCATGACAATACCTGATCATATTAATTGAAGAAAAAATGTATTTTATATATTTAACATTTCTTTGTTAAAATAAAATTCTTTATTTTACACTTTTTCATCAATCATGAAACCTTTTTTTCCTTTAAAAATCATGAAAATTTTTGAGTTATTTTAACATTCTGTAGAAGTCCTACACATCCTGATTTTATTTTAAAATACAGGTACTATGTTAAGCATAGACTGATACCAGATTTTAACAGACTGGTACCAAGTTTTAACATAAACTGGTACCAAGTTTTGACAAAGAATGTTTGAGTAAAGCCTCAGAAACTTAAATGATCTTTGATAGATTGATAGAGTGTATTAATTGTATCTTTATAAGTGAGTTATACTTTTTGTACAATTGTGTGCCATTCTGGATCAAATTTTTTTGTTTTTGTTATTTATAAAAGCCTGTAAAACCAATCTTTGTTTTATGAAAATAAAAGACAATGCTTTTCAATCTTGATTTTCTCTTATATAACCTATAATGACAGATGGTTTGGGCTGGCATTAGACATCAATCAATCAATTATTAAAATAAAACATAAATAACATGTTCATTTACAATAAAACTTACCTTCAGATACCAACCAGGAGCCATGGTGGTCATGATTGTATGGTAGTTGGATTTACAACTACCTGTGCAATCAGTGCCTATCACAATTAAAGTTGTGAGTTCTGATCCCGCTCATGGCGAGGTTCACTCGATACAAGATTATGTGATAAAGTTTGTCAGTGAGTTGAGACAGGTTTTGGGTTTTCTCTTTGGGTACTCTGCCTTCCTCCAACAATAAAACTGACCATTGATATAACTGAAGTATTGTTGTAAGTGGTGTTAAACACCATAACTCCCCTCAGAAACCAACCTCTTTAGTGAGACCACAAAAATATGTCCAAATTTTTCATTATTTTCCTTCAGTCTATTTTTATAGACCTCACATCATAGGAGAGCACATTTTGTTGACAGGAGGAATGGTGTTTCAAAATATTTTTTTTTTTCTTATAAAATTATTGGTTGGATCTGTCATTCAATCATTCAGTTGAATAGTATTAAATTAACAAGAAGGAACAAGAACATATGACATAATATTATACAACTGAGTTCAGTTGATATAAGAATTTATAATCTTAAGAAACTTATATTTGATAAGACTAAAAAACCAGGTCATTATCAGGTTTCTTGTGTTGATACATCTTTTTATCGGTAATTTGTTACAGTTTCCTTTGATCTTTACTACCCGATAAATTTAGTAACAACGTTCAGTTGACCACCGACTCGTGATACAAGAAATTATCAGCTGTTGGTCGTTTGTCATGCGCGGTCTAACGTCACTAAACCGTTCATTCAAAAAAAGGTCAAAACACAACAACAAAAATTTAAAAAAATGTTAAAATTGTGAAATTACCGATAAATTTTTTTATTAGCATTAAAAAAAAGTTCAAAACACAACAAAAAAATTACAAAGCTGTGTTAAAATTGTGAAATTACCGATAAAAAAATTATTAGTATTTTTTTTCACTCGACAAGGATTATCAGGTCCATATCAGATTCGCTCTTCGAGCTCATCTGATATGGACCTGATAATCCTTGTCTTGCAAAAAAAAATACTAATAATTAATATATATTAACACTAATCAAGGAAGGAAGATAATATTGACTACCGGTACATTGTAGTTTCACAGGAATATTAATTATCATTATGTTAAGATAGAATGGGAACACACTGTTGATTCAAGGACCCAGTGTAGGACTAACTATAATATTGGTTAAAATGCTGTACATTGTACACTGTTGTATATAAGAATGCACACAATTGAATATATTTTTCAGGTGAGTGTAGTGCTATGTGCTCTTGTTTATTTTATTATTTTTATTAGCTGAGGGTCATGTGAGCTATTGCTACCACTGGGCGTCCGTCGTCCGTCTGTCTTTAACTTTTTGCATTTTAATCAATTCCTCTAAAACCACTGGGCCAATTTGAACCAAACTTTGGTGGAATGGTCCTTGGGTGTCCCCTTTCAGAATTGTGTCCGATAATCCCCCTCGCCAACCAAGATGGCTGCCGTTACTAAGAATAGAAAATTCGGCAAAAAATCACTTAAAAATTATCTTCTCTGAAACTGCTGGGCCAATTGGGCCCAAACTATGGTGGAATGGTCTTCAGATAGTCCTCTTTGAGAATTGTGTTCGACGACCCCGGCCGCCAACCAAGATGGGCGCCATTACTAAAAATAGAAAATTTGGCAAAAAATCACTTAAAAATTATCTCCTCTGAAACTGCTGGGACAATTGGGCCCAAACTATGGTGGAATGGTCTTTAGGTGGTCATCTTTCAGAATTGTGTCCGACGATCCCGGCCGCCAACCAAGATGGCCACCGTTACTAAAAATAGAAAATTTAGCAAAAAATCACTTAAAAATTATCTCCTCTGAAACTGCTGGGCCAATTGGGCCCAAACTATGGTGGAATGGCCTTTAGGTGATCCCCTTTCAGAGTTCTGTCCGACGACCCCGGCCGCTAACCAAGATGGCTGCCGTTACTAAAAATAGAAAATTTAGCAAAAAATAACTTAAAAATTATCTCCTCTGAAACTGCTGGGCCAATTGGTCCCAAACTATGGTGGAATGGTCTTTATGTGATCCCCTTTCAGAATTCTGACCTACGTGCCGGTCGCCAGCCAAGATGTCCACCATTACTAAAAATAGAAAACTTGGCAAAAAATCACTTAAAAATAATCTCCTCTGAAACCGCTGGGTCAAATGGGCCCAAACTATGGTGAAGTGGTCTTTAGATGGTCCCCTTTCAGAATTATATCCAACAACCCCACCCGCCAAAGAAGAAGGCGGCCATTGCTAAAAATAGAAGATTCGCTAAAATTCATTTAAAAATGATCTCTGAAACTGCTGGGCCAGGTGAGTGATTACAGTCTCCTAGGAGCCTCTAGTTTTATTTTCAAAATCAGCAATTAAAATTCTCTGAATCACTGGATGAGATTAAACCAAACATTTGCTGGGGTAATACTTTGGTTGTCCCTTTCATAAGAGTGTGGTACAGCACTGCTATCCATTTTAGAAACCGCATCGGTGGTGTAATGGTTAAAATAAGGTGCTGTCTCGATTGTAGTAGATCGTGGGTTCGAGCCCCATTCGGGTCAAACCAAAGACTATGAAATTGGTATTTGTTGCTTCACCGCTAAGCACGCATTATTAAGGAGAAAGTGCAAAGACTGGTTGGCTCGGAATCGGGATAATTTGGCAGAGTGGGTCGACATGCGCGTCTACCCGTGGACTGTTGTTTCATTGAGCTAGCTCTATAACAATCAAACTAAGCGTGTTGGTCTAGTACAAAGTGGACCTCATCATCATCTTATTGAAAATTAACTTGTTCTTGTCATGCTATTTTCGATGTTAAAAGTTGACAAACCGCAAGGTATAGATCTCACTCTGGCAATGTAATTGAAGCATACTAAGATAAAAGTGTATATCTCTTTCATGTCAAAAGCGAACACAAGTCAAAGACATTTTTCATTTCTTCCTTGTTTCTTTTTTCTTCGCCAACCATTTTACAAGATGAACTTTGATGGTCATATATTTGTGACATACACCATCATGTAAACAGGAATAATATAACATAACAAGTACTTAACTACAAATCCTTAGTCAGCAGTTCTAACGACAGTTTAAATTAGAAACCCAACAACAGTCAAGCATGCTAATGCAGCCACCTCTATTAAGCAGTCACCTGTATATCAAGATCACCTTATCTTGTCCTATCATAGAAAATGTCATAAGAATTGAACCTCTTGTAAGAGGTCATATAAGACCACCGTTTCATTGTCTCTATGATGACCTCTTAATACATGTTAGACTCTACTAGTATTTTACCTAGCATTCTCTGTAAATAGTAGGCATATAATTTATCAAGAGGAGACATTATTTTTATCGTTTTAACAATAATATGAATTCTTCAAGAAGGGACATTAATTATTTATCATCGAAATTCCACACTGTCGGAACAGATCCAAAATCAAACATCAAAATGATAGAACACTTTCATTGGGATCAAATTTCTTCCTGGATTTAGAGACCCTCTTAGCGCTATCGAATATCTTCATATTTTGGGGCCGTTGTGGTCATGATCGTATGGTAGTTGGATTTTCAACTACATGTGCAATCAGTGCCTATCACAACTGATGTTTTGTGAGTTCGAATCTCGATCAGGGCGAAGTGTACAACATTATGTGATAAAGTTTGTTAGTGACTTGTGACAGCTGGTAGGTGGTTTTCTCCGGGTAGGCCTACTCCGGTTTCCTTCACCAATAAAACTGACCGCCATGAATTATATAACTGAAAAACTGAAATAAAGTTAAACGGTACACCATAAACCAAACCAAAGGATCTATATATATACAGTGATAATTCAACTTGGTTTTATCCAGCTGTACTTGCTCTATTTGAGCAGTAAAATTGCATTGATTGAATAAATGTTTGTTTTATGACGTTGTCGTATAGTAAACCTTCCGCATAGCAAACATTCCCCCGGAATGTTTACTATATAGTAAACATTCCCCTCGGAATATTTGCTATATAGTAAACCTTCTCCCCGGATACTTTACTATATAATAAATATTCCCCGGGGGAAAATTTACTATATAGCAAACATTCCCCCATCCATAGGCAATCATCCCCTGGATATTTTGCTATATAGTAAATGTTCCCCCTTAATCCGGATAATTACTATTGATTCGGAATTGAGCACCTTAATCGTGTTAATTTTAATTGTTATATACCATTAATTATATCCGGTTATGATTAAAAGGTAAAAAAAAATGTACGGAGCAATTTTGCAGTATTTGAGTAGATAGGAAGGTTTTCTATGCGGAATAAATACTATATATATAGTAAACGTTCCCCCATGGAGGAAGGTTTACTATAGTAAATCTTCCGGGGGGTTAATCTACTATAGGGGAAGGTTTACTGTATGATACCGTCACTGATCAAGATATAGTTTTTTTTCTGGTACATGATTCACGTTGACCAGCGACTGTAAAAATGGTAATTGTATAAGCGCTGACATCATCAAAATTGATTAAAGCGACACGTGTTTCTGCTCTTTTTAGACAATTTTACAGTAGTTGTTTTCTTTACATACCAGGATCATCACAATATATGAAAATTGTCGAAAAATATAAAATTCATGTACGTATGTGCGCTCGCTGCAAAACAGGACAAAAAATCCCGCCAGAGGCTCGCTTCGAATTCTCTAGGTACCGGTTTCCGACAATGTACGTACTGTCTATATATCGATGTGTAATTTCATAAAATGTTCGGAGGCCGTCGTGGTCGTGATCGTATGGTAGTTTGATTTACAACTACCTGTGCAATCAGTGTCTATCACCACTAAAGTTGTGAGTTCAAATTCCCCTCATGGCGAGGTGTACTCGATACAACATTATGTGATAAGGTTTGTCAGTGACTTGCTGCAGATCGGTGGTTTTCTCTGGGTACTCTGGTTTCCTCCACCAATACAACTAACTGCCACGGTATAGCTGAAATATTATTAAAAGTGGTGTTAAAAACCATAGCCCTAAAAAAATCTAACCCATTGTACACTTATCCTCGAGTACTTCCTGGTAACTAGAGTAAGTTACATATATCTGTTGACATATGCGGAGTCTGTTTACATTTTTAAAGATTTACCCACTAGTGTTTTGTATGAGTTTTATATACGTATTACATAAATATTTTATCTTTCTCTTACAATCAATCACAAGAAACGATAATTTAATTTCATACAAGTAGCCACATACCGTATATGTTGTCCATTACTCATGTTACTGGGGTCTGGGACATGACTTTTAAATATATACTGATCTTATATTATGGAGGAAAAAAAATTACCACCAAAGATTGAGGATGTTTATGAACACAAGGACCAGTAACAAACACCACACGAAATTACAAACATTCGTATACAATATTATACCAAGTAAATACATTGTATAATAGAATAGAGACCGTCGTGATCGTATTGGTAGTTGGATTTACAACTACCCATGCAATCCGTACTTATCACCACTAAAGTTGCGAGTTCGAACCCCGTTCATGGCGAGTTTTACTCGATATAACATTATGTGATGAAGTTTGACAGTGACTTCAAGTGCGACAGGTCGGTGGTTTTCTCCGGGTACTCCAGTTTCCTCCGCCAATAAAACTGACTGCCACAATATATCTGAAATATTGTTGAAAGTGGCATTAATCAGAAGAAAGAAGGGAAAGTAAAACATTAACTAGCATATATTGTTAAAATGAGGAAGGATATATATCAATATAAATATATATGTAGTACAAATAACTAACCTGTACATTATAAAAACAACTTACAAGGTACTATCTCTTTTGTTATAGTACACGTGTGTTTCCTTTGTTTGAACCTGTTTTTATTAGGGGACAATGTCTAACATACACTTGTTAAGATTCTTTATATGGTCTATAAAAAGTTAATGTTATTTGTTAAGCCACCCACTATGTATATTGGCTGTGCTTTTAACAGTTGATAGAAGAAGAAAAACAATTAAAACTATATGTAATCTGTCGACAGTCGATATATTGTACATTGAAAAATAT
>MJUT01064136.1:443100-453764 GCA_002080005.1 Gigantidas platifrons
GATAGTCCCCCACCATCAGATTATTCACCTTCTTCCAATGGAAGATACCGGTATAAATTTAAACGATATTTGAGAAAGAATCAACCTGTAGCAATACATACATTATCATTATAAAAAAAAAAGTTTACACAGTGATGTGTCAACAATTCCATCAATATCAACAAAACAAACAATCACCTCTCACTTCAAGAAAGTTTAAACAGTGATGGTCAACAATTCCATTCACCAATATCAACAAAACAAACAATCACCTCTCACCTCAAATCACTGGATACAAACACGACCACGAGAAATGACGTTGGGACTCCATATCATGGCGTGAGATATGTACAAAAATGTGGCGGAATCAAACCAATTAATGAAAACCTCAACCCTCCCCATCTTGATATTTGATCCAGTGCAAAACCTGATAGAAAACAAACAATAAAAAAAAAAAAAAAAAAAACCAACCCTGTACAATGTATGTTTATCCCAATTTGGCTATGGTTTGATTTGAGCTTTTGGTATTTATCTTTACTTTCAGAATTTCCCCAGCTATATCAGGACTGGCAGTTTTTTTTTTGGAAGGGGGTGTCAGTTATTAAGAGCATACCATAGGTACGTATTTAAGTACAAATTTTGACCATCTTGGTAAATGTCGACTGGACCTTTTTAGGTGAATCTATGATTTGGCATATATACACAAGACGTTGGGTACCAGGAGAGTATGTGCGTCTAGTGGACGAATAAAGCAAGGGGTTATACGTGCACCTTTATATATACAGCAAATGAACTGATTGCAGTATAAATATATTAAGAAAAGAGGAGTAAACAGTAACCGTAAATTGAAAAGGGACAGACAATACAATGACAAGGAACACGGGACAAAACAACAAACTGATCTAAAAAAAACACCAAAAAGAAAAGCCCGATCGAGCAACACGAACTTCATGAACTCGGGTGTTCCGGAAGGGTAAGCAGTTCCTGTTCCACGTGTGACACCCGTCGTGTTACTCTTGTTGCAAACCCGGTAATAAGTCATGAATGATGCAAGGACCGGTTTGTGACAATACGGAAAAACTGTAATATTAAAAATTGTCTTGCAACAAGATGGTAGTTTGTTTATTGACTGTCTAATAAATACACAATTTTGTCTGCATAATTATTTTACCGTATTATACGCGTCATTTGCGCAGACGTGTGAAATCTAAGCCTAAGTTCCTGGCTGAGTGAGTGAGTGATTGTTGTTTTTTTCAGCTATATCATGGCAAGACCAAGTTAAGTTTCAATGAGATGATGACGCGGTCCGCTCTGTACTAGACCAACACGCTTATTTGGATTTTTATTATAGTTCTAGCTCGCTGAAAAAAAAACAGTGCGCGGACATGCATGTTGCCCCACTCGGAAACATTATCCTGATTCCGAGCCAACCAATCTTTGCTCTTTGTCCTTAATGCTGCGTTCTTAGCTGAGAAGCAACAAATACAAAGTTTATAATCTTTTGTTTGACCTGATCGGGACTTGAACCCACGATCTACCACACTCGAGGCGAGCACGCTAACCATTACACCCCCGATGCGGTTTTCCGGGGCTGTCTAAAGAATATAAAAAGACTTCCTTAAATAAAAGTAGTCTAAATACGTTCTCCTAATGTTGTATTTTGTATTTTTTTTGGTAAAGAAAACAGATAATTGTTTGTAATTATGAGAAACAAATGACAACAAACATGTCAGTAAATTAATTTGACTGACATATATATTGTCATGTTAGGCCTATCAGTGCAAAAAATACAGATGACATTAATTTCTTGTATTGTACACAAATTCATACCAGTTTCGTGTGTATTCTACAAAAATTATTTAAGCCTAATGAAACTGTATTATAATGAATATCGTGTTGATATTACTGTTGCTTCAAGTTGGATATTTGTCAGCGAATGGAAACGGAAAATGTAAGTTCTAATATAGTCGGACTGTACATATATTTTGTATAGTTCTATAAAGTTTTTTTTTTTTTTTTTTTTTTTTTTATATATGCTAGGATTATGATGTTTAGCGTCACTTTCAACTGTACCATGACAAGAGTGAGCCAATCTGATTAAAATCATATTCTCATCTTGCTCCCGTTTTCTGATATGTCGCTGCGTGAGAATCTGACGAAACGCCGTAGACATCATCGGGTCAGTGACTTAGGGTCAATGAGTGAATTGACCAATCAGATTAACGTAATTACTTTCAAGATCCTGAAAGCGGCAATCTGATTGGTCAATCCACTCATTGACCCTAGGTCACGGACACGAGGATGTCTACGGCGTTTCGTCAGATTCTCACGCAGCGACATATCAGAAAACGGGAGCAAGATGAGAATATGATTTTAATCAGATTGGAAAGTGAGCAGTCATGTATGACATGTATTGGTGTTAGGGATATTGACTTTGCCTCTTTTCAAGCTTTTGGAATTGTTCCGATAGTTTGACATTTTATGTTTTTCATTGTATTAACCATACATAAGTCTTGTTCACAATATAATAATTAGTCGTATAGGCATTTAACGTCACCACTTGCAACAATGTTTCAGCTATATCATGGTGTTAAGTTTTTAATGTTGAGAGGGACAGTCTCGAGTATCCGAAGGAAACAGACTGATCTGCCGGAAGTAACTGACAAATTAAATGGAATCAAACACAGCTCTCCACGAACGGGAATCAAGCCCCACAAGATTACCTGCGATAGGCACTGATTGCATTGGTAGATGTAAACTCAGCTGACACACGTGACCCTCCTCCCCCAACAGGAAACGTTTGAATACACTAGAGTAGTCATCAGAAGCCATATATAACTCGAAGGACAAAAAATACAACAGCTAAAAAAAAAAAAAGGACAAAAGGACAAACAATGATCTACAATACATCAAACAGAAAATCATTGATTGATGAGCAACACAAACCCAACTAAAATTCGGGAGTGAACTCAGGAGCTCCGGAAGGGTAAGCAGTTCCTGCTCCCCATATAGCACCCGCCGTGTTACTCTTGTAACAAACAAAGCCTTTTAATTTCACATTATACATAAATTATGAAAACACTGGCAAATATAAACAATCAAATAAACAGCTTGAAACTGTGAATTTTATCAATATATAGCTAAATAATATCATCTATAACAGTTTGTCAGACAAAATTTATTATTTTCAAGCACTAAAATAGTGAGTGAGTGATTGTTGTTTAGCGTTAAGTGAGTGATTTTCTAGCTATATCATGGCGAGAACAAGTTACATTTCGATGAACGGTTGATGATGTCCGCTTTGTACTAGACCAACAAGCTTAATTTGATTGTTTATCTATAACAGTGCTAGCTCATTGAAACAACATTTCGGGGGTAGATATATGGCTACACTCGGACATATTTCCCTGAACACAGGATCTACATCATGCGAGGCCAGCTCGATTACCATTATAACAGGGGGCCCGGGTGGCTCAATGAGTTTGGTCGTTGGATCTAACAGCTCATGCAAGCTTATCACCAATACGGCGTGGGTTCGCGCCCAGCTTAGTAAATTACAAAAAGGGTGCACTCGACTCGCAACCGTAAGTGATAGTTTACCAGTTGGTTTCCCAGGGTCGGTGGTTCTCTCCGGCTTCCTCCACCACTAAAACTGGTCGTCATGATATAGCTGAAATACTGCTGAAAGTGGCGTTAAACACCAAAAATCAACCATTATAACACCGATGCAGTTAAGAGATTATGAGTACTCTATTGCATTCTCATTAACAATCATTTAGTTTGTTATTTACAGACTTATTTACTCCCATCTTATCAAAGAATATTTATTTTCTAATATTATTGTTTATGATTTCCTCTTGGTTAATGTATACGATGAAACAGTGAGGTTGAACTGTATACAATCTGCCAAAAAACAACAACAAAAACAAATAAAATGATATAACACGTAAACATATGCTATCTTCATGGGGAAAAAATCGTATATAAACAAATAAATCATTTTGTGTGAGTTAAGATCGATGTTGTAACAACAACACAATATACAATTAACAAAGATCACGACCTTTTAATATTTCCCATGACCCCGTGTTACTAATTAAATAACTGTCATAAGGCATTCGCATGCAGTCGCAATCAGTCCAATTCAGGACGGCTCCGTCTTACTGGATTGGGTTGCACAAACCTCAATTAAATTTAAGTGTCAATTAAAACTTGAAATGTACATGACATTAATTTTGCACTTCATGTTTAATTAAGACTAAAAATTTAATTGAGGTTTGTGTAACCCATTCCTGGCTTTATATTTGACTGGCGCTTGTTTGTGAACAAGGATTTATGATTTATATAGTAGGAAGGATATGAATCTCGTATTTTCTCGCTTTATCTCGCGTGGCGAGGTTTTATGTAGTCCGAGATTAGGTTTTATGCTATGTACAGAGCAAAACTTAATTCATTCATTTTTAAATGCCTTGAGAATACGTAGGAAAATCAACCAATTGTAAACACCAAAGTTTGTGTTATACATCGTCTATATACTACACTACACAAAACAATCCTTGGATTTGCCGATATAGGTTCAATAGGAAAGTTTTTTTTTTAATTCTTTATCGCCCCTCATACACGTAAAAATTAAAAAATAGTACAGTAGAGTTTCATACCTCTAAAAACATATTAAAAATGATAAAACAAAGAAACCAATAACGCCAAGTTTTGTTCTATACATTTTTTGGTATATCGAATACACATTTGTACACTTTGATATGTCGATTTCATGCAAACAAGGGAGTTTATTGATTTCTAAATAGGCCATCCCCCATTTCCGCCCAGAACGCCGCCATTTTGACAAATGATGTAAACAATCCTTAATAAATACAAATCGGGAGCACTGTTTTCAATAAAACTCCTTCTATTCATTGAAAAATATTTTTATTATCACAAAAATGACGGTTACGCTTCAATATTCGGTATGATGAGAGAAGAGAGGATTTTGAAATTTAAATTCGAGTCTTGACCGCCCATAATAGGCGGGATTATGAAGATCAAAAGGGAAAATCGATTAATGTCAATTATTGATGAAATATGGGTGATGCATCTACAAAAAGTCGATACTTTATCAATGATTGGTATTTAGAACAAATATTTTCACTTTATACCTGTAATTATGGTTTTTATTTACTTACAAATACTGGTTTAAAATGTTGAAGCGATGAAAATTTCCACCCGATTAATCAAGGCACGCGCATCGTCAACGAATTGCACTATGGGTAATCTCGCCACTCAACATACTTACATACAATCTATGTTAAATCTCCCGAAGTTTCACATCCTTCCTACTATATAAATCCTTTGTTTATGGATAGTGTATTTTTGTACTGGTATTTCATATTTCACCAGTGTTATTTTATTTTGCAGGATTTTGTATTATTTTATATTTTATTCTCATCTTATTTAAGTACTCTATCTTATCGTGTATCTTTCATAGTCATATTTAAATTTATTATTCATAATCACGTGACAGACATATAATATATATATATATATAATAGTCAATAAACATAGCTTGTCGTTGAAATGGACAATTTGCAAAAATAATGTTGCATTACCTTAATTTAGTTTTAACAGACTCTGTGACTTTTCGATTTACACAAAGCTACACTATAAACCAAATGAAAGATTTGATATTCTTGTAATGTTGAGAAATGTACCCCATTTTCTTTACATATACAGATGTATATCAGCTAACTCGGTAGTTTACAAATAGAAAACAAAAGAGTCTCCCCGGTCGGGTAAAACCAAAGACTTCTATGTGTTGCTTCTCCGCTAAGCACGCAGAAATAAGTAGTAAGAACAAAGACTTGCTGGCTTGGAATCGGGATAACGTGTCCGGATGGAGCGACATGTATGCCCGCGGGTTGTTGTTTCAGTGAGCTAGAATTATAAAGTTCCAACTCAGCGCGATGGTTTAGTGCAAAACGGAATCATCACCACTGTCTCATCAAAATGTAACTTGTTCTCGCCATTATATACCGGTAGCTGAACAATTGCTCATTTGACGCGTACGTTACACAACAAACACACACTACAAAAAAGTCAATACACTTCTTTAACATAATTTCGGTTTTATGATAAGGTTTATCGCTACATACAATATTCTGCCAAAAGTATTGCAACATGCAAAAAAAAACCTATATAATCAACCAAAACCATATTTTTTCAAAAAATTATTGTGAAGTCATTTCTGGATAGATTTTTAACAAATTTTGCTGACACCAAAACATTCAGAATTGTTCTTGTCTTGATTGTTTATTTGCTCATTATGTTTATATGAGTGGTTTTTATTTGTACATAATATAAACATGATTGTTAATTTTTTGGATTTATTTTTAGTTGAAATATATAGGAACATAAAAGTCAATTTTTATTTGTTATGTTTAAATTATGTACAAATGAAAACCACTCATATAAACATAATGAGTAAATAAACAATCAAAATATAAACAATTCTGAATGTTTTGTTGTCAGTAAAATTTGTTAAAATCTATCCAGAAATGACTTCACAATAATTTTTTGAAAAAATATGGTTTTGGTTGATTATATACAAAAATGTAGGGATTTTTTTTACATGTTGCAATACCTTTGGCAACATACTGTACATGTACCATCTAAATTTAAATGAACAGCAAAAACATACAAACAACAAACAAAACAGGACAATAAATAGACACAAACCTTACTCTCTACTATGTTGATTTTTGTTATATTATTATATATATTTCACCTTTATATTTACAGCCACACGATGCAAAAATAGCGCGTCCATTTTGTTTCTGTTACCAATGAGTGAAAGCAGGTCTTCTTTGACTGTATATTTAGAAGATTTTTTACATGAAGTTGTTAATTATTTTGAAATATCACAATATGACTTTAAGATCAGCGTATTGGAATACAGTCAGACATTTCGACTACAAAGTAAATTTCACACTGATAGAAAACTGACCAATACAGAAATATCATCCATAGGACACAGGCGTATCAAACATGAAGTGGCGGGAATTTTTCTGAAGCCGATTCTCGAAAAAGCATACCTCTCCGTCAACACACCACTGGAAACGTATAGAACGAAAATTATCGTTATATTTTTGAACCAGTACATTTTAGACCAACAAGATTCGAGTGAATATGCCAATTATACGAAACAAAATGGAGTTATATTCTACGTAGTGACGTCATTTAAAGGAAGTGTTGACATTGCGTTAAGTATGGCGTCTGATCCCTGTAAAGCATTTGTGATGAATGATTACAAAACAGGAATGGACGATATTATAGCAGATCTTGGCAATAATATATGCCTTGGTAAGTTCTTACATTCTTCAAGCCAATTAGAGACCCATATAGATTGCGTACATGTGTATTTTACGCAATAAAATTGGATAAAAACGCACGAGTTGTAAAACCAGTGTACAGTTATGCGTACATAATTGTTAAATACGAATAAATAACAAAATATGTATGTACTAGTACGCTGTTGTCGAAAATTCAGCCACGTACAGTGGTTGTGGAATTTCTCTCGTCTTTTTAAAGTAAGTTTAGGATATTCATCATGGTCCTCAACTCTTGTTGTCCAAAATCTCTAACATGCGATTTGATTTCAAGGCTAAACTCAACAAGTTTTTAGTTCTAATTTCCCCTGTGTAATCGTTTATTCGTTTATGAGACAAAAATAAAAAAATTATATAAAAAATACTGAAAGAAAAAAAAAGGATAAAAAAAAAACACACGCACACACTCATTAGACAAGAAGAATGCATAATAATATGTGATGGTCTGTCATGCAAACAGTTCTTTATCTTATCATCTTATTAATACCAGGGGTCGATTTCACAAAAAGTCGTAAGTCTAAGATCAGTCGTAAGTGTGAATTTCAACCAATCAAAAGCTTGTAAATAACACTTACGATAACACTTACGATTAATCTAATAGACTTACGACAGAAATATATGCGATTCTAAAAATAAATACATGAACATGTCTTCTTACATTACAACACCAGATATGTTGAGAATAATAGTGGTCATGTACCAGGAACATTAATAGGTTTTACCTCCTTTTGTTCTTTTACTTTTGGCCATGTGTTGTCTGTCCTTCTGTTTACGGATTCTGATTACCCCTTTGTTATCTTCAAACTCTTCTTCTCTCCATTAAGTATGTAGGATAAGTATATTAGTAAGATAAGATATGGATGTAAATGAACATGAGATACAGACAATTTTCCTCGAGTGTAGGGAAATTCATTCTTTTCTCTAGTCCAGAATGGAAAAAACACCGTTGGATAAAATAAATGTTAGAGGAAACCGAAGTGACAATCAAGAATATATAATCCAGAGACATAAGCAACATTGAACACGAGACACAGGACGATTTCACACACGAGTGAAATATATTCGAATCGGTCTTTTTTGGCAAATGGAAGAATTTTACACATTTCTTCATTAAATAAAGGGAAAAAAACTAATATCATTCAAAACATTTCTGGAAAGACTATGCAGTTTCCTATGTACATTTGTAGTTCTTGCTGTGGCGTATTCATAATTCTTAAGTTTCATTGCCCAAGGTATCCTATAGGGTTAGAGTTATGGTGTTTAACGCCACTTTCAACAATGTTTCAGTTCGTGGCAGTCAGTTTTATTGGTGGAGGAACCATGAGTACCCGGGAGAAAGCCAACGACCTGACGCAAGTCACAGTCAAACTTTATCACATAATGTTGTATCGAGTACACTTTGCCTGAGGGGGATTCGAACTTACAACGTTAGTGGTTGCACTGATTGCATATGTAGGTATAAATCCAACAACCATACATCACAACCACGACGGCCCCTGCTTTCCAATAGAAGACAACACGTAAAGCTGTCTTCTATATAATGTCTAAAATGGAAAAGCTTACATATATTTATTTGTTTAACTATATGATAACCCAGATTCGAAAGATATGCAAAACAAATGATCGGAAAACAGGAACTATCTCTAAGACATGTCAAGTATTCCGGATATAAGACAAAAGTTATAGAAAACCGACTGGCAATCAAGACTGGACAATCTAGACAGAACGAAGAGAAACAAAACAAAAAAACACGGTCATAGAACAGCAACGACCCCCATCCACTAACAAAACATTACTACAAAGTTACAAACCATCTTATTAATTTAACAGATATATGACTTTCTATATACTTACATGCATGAACAATTCATTCGTCGTTTATGCTACTTGTATTCGATAATGAACAATGACAAATTGCCTGCATAGCACACCATTGTACAATAGTAGATGATACGACGGCCCAGGTACGACAAAAGAACGAATTTCTGAAATAAATATCATATCAAAACTAATAACGTTTAGTGAATAAATATATAAAGATAAAAAATGTAGATATCACATTTAGTGCGCATGACGCGTTTCTGGAATAACCTTCATCAGGTACGTTACTGTAATAACCTTCATCAGGTACGTTACTGGAATAACCTTCATCAGGTACGTTACTGGAATAACCTTCATCAGGTACGCTCAAAATCAAACGATTGGAATCCAAATGATTTATAAATTTTGGGAGCAATACAATCAAAGGGTACATAATTTGTAGTAGTGACTATGTATTGAAGAGTTTAAAGATAACAAAGGGGTAATCAGAATCCGTATGCCGAAGAGGAACAGACAACATAATGAACAAAAGAAAAATTATTAAAATACAAACAACGATCTACAAAACATACATATAAAACTAACAATCGAGTAACACGAACCCCATTAAAAACCGGGGGTAAACGCACATAGTTAAATTTTACCTATGATTTTATGTTTTAGCTTCTGATCCACGTCTTTCTGTGACTTCTGGGCCAGACACTCTGGGTAATTGTAACATAGGTAGGTTTTTTTGCTATAGTAAATGTAAACATAATATAAATATTTTTAAGCTTTAATTCTTGCATTGAATTATCAATAAAGTCGCCAAAAATGAAGCAGCACGATTAAGAAATTTGACAGTAATGTGATTTTCATTATGTACAATGTATGCACTTTCCATTTATGATGACAAAATAGCCCATGCTCACATGGTTCAAAGGACAATTGATCTATTGTCACCCCTTTTGGCGCCCTCGATGTTTATCGTCGTTGTTCGTGTCTTAACATCTTCAGATGGAAATATGGGAAACCACAGGGGAAATTGAAACCACAATCTTGACGAGATAGAGTGTT
Organism: Gigantidas platifrons; assembly: GCA_002080005.1. NCBI lineage: Eukaryota > Metazoa > Mollusca > Bivalvia > Mytilida > Modiolidae > Gigantidas > Gigantidas platifrons. The sequence goes on from MJUT01064136.1 coordinate 453,336, forward strand.
TATTAGATTGGGTAGATCATGACATTTCTGCTTTTGTGGAAATCTAATATTTAGCTTGACACATAGGACCAATAAATGTGATATTGCATATTGGCTAAAAATAAAATTTCTAATATATCACATAACACATAAACAATTACTTTGTGGGTATGTTAAATGATGGTCGTCTACTAAATTTGAGTTATTGAATTCCAAGATGGACTCCAACAATATGATATTATTCATTATAGGACCTTGTGAGAATACAAAAGCCTTTTCTGAGAAATCTTGATTGATCCAAATCTGCACATGGAACAATATCTTACCTCCTACATAAATGTAAGAAAATGATTGGTTTAGCGTGAACACGTGGACGCCCTGTATAACTCATACAGGGCGTCTGAGCCTCTTGTATGTTTTTCATACAGGGTTAGTAAATTTCATACAGGG
>MJUT01064136.1:456579-468564 GCA_002080005.1 Gigantidas platifrons
AAAAAAAAAATCCTAATTTTCTTAGGAATGCATTTTTTGTGACGTCAAACTTGTCTATAATAACGTTTGATGGCAATTTAGTAAGCAGTCTTTATGTAACTGTGTCAGTTGGCATACATATATAATGCACAGTATAGGTATCCAGTTGATGTAATGAATACAGTACTACCGGGGTATATGTAAATAATTCTGTTTACTTATTCCTTTTACTATATGCTGTATAGTATTATATGTGCGCAGATATTGTATTTTAATATATTTTTGTTTATTTGTAAACAAGTAAAATGTAGCAGAGAATTTTTTATTTCATAGGTTTATAAATTTGAAATATATTCTATAGTATGGTATATAATTAACTGTATAAAAGTATCCAATACACATCTATTCTTTTGGAAAATTTTAGGATATCAATTGAAAATAAACTAAAATGTACAATTGCAATAGACAAGTTATTCACCTTAGTTTGGATTACAAGTATCAATCAATTTTCATGTAATTAATTTTTTCAATTAAATGCTTTTCTGTATAGTTACCTAAAAAGATAGCAGATATGGCCAACAATCCGTATCTCACTGTCCGATCCCGTTCCGAATATTTTACATCAATGTCAACATCCGGTTTACCTACATTTTTTAATTTCAGTTAAGAACATGAATCTGTTGTCATCTTCAATATATAAGCATCTCAAAACAAATTTAATTAAATACAAACAATCTTTGATACTTTTGGAGTGTGGAAGTCAACTTATTTCTATGTTCAGTAATATATTTCAGTTTTAAGGCTCAACGTATTGCAGGTGCTCGTTCCTACTAAAAGGATGCTTACAATACGTACATGTATAACTAAGAAGAAGTTCTGATTAATAAAAATAGGAATGTGCCGGTCTGACAGAATAAATAAACAAATTTCAAGTCTGTCTGATATTTTATTAAAACTGAAAACAGAATTTAATGCCGTTCTAGAAATTCCGTTGGCAGTGAAAACTTGGAGTGACGAATAAATTTCAATCGCCAACTGGGCGACCGCAAAGTAATATTTGATCGCCCAGCTGAAATTTTACTCGCCGTGGGCGACTGGGCGACCGTTAATTTGCATCCCTGACTAAAGTCTGAACTGTCCTTAATTAAGCTTAACACGGAACTAAAGATTGAGCAATATGAACCCAACAAAGCAACCTGGGATGAAGTCGTGTTCTCCGGATGGGTGTGCAGTTAATCAGTTCCTACTCCATTAGTGGCACCCGTCGTGTTACTCTTCTCGAAAATCAGGTGGTACGTCACTAATGAGGAAAGGGTAGAAATGTGATACCGACAAGGGAGACATACTTATGGCTATTTATGGCAAATATATTGCGTTGTCTAACTCACCCTGTATTACCAATAGCCACTTCCAATCTTTTGGCTATAAGCTTGCATGATTAAGGTTATCCTAAAAGCGTGCCGAGTACATTAAATTAGATATCTAATGTTTTGTTTCCCATCTCCTCTATTTAAATGCCAAGTGGTTGGTGGAATAGATACACTTGTGATTGTCTATTTCACTTGAAGTGGATCGTTTTAGAAGATGTGCATTTGAATACCGGACCTTGTTGACCCCTCTGTCCACTTCCTGGTATGGAAGTAAACATTTTAAGAATGTGTTTTATTAACCAATGGGATTGCGTTAACGATATTTAGGACAGTAACCTGTAGATAACAAATTGCGGTTTATTTGGTTACCAACGATTGTATGATTATACGTACTTGTCCTGTTTATATAGTATTGATATATGCGATATAATGAGCGTCGTGACATATTGAACGGCGATAAAGTAGGTAAACCTAGAACCCAAAGTTGAATGTCGTGCGCAATAACTTTTATATCCAAGTTTTTATTTTTTTTGCACTATCATATCTTGTTAATTTCTACGACTAATTTTGGTTTTACTTGATCACAAAGACTCTTAAATTAGTAGGCTTTCCAAATAGCATATCTGATGAATGTTATTTTGGAAATATGTCGTGTGCGATATCTACGTTTGGTTTATGATTTATGGTATTTTTAACGCCACTTTTAACAATATTTCAGTTATATCGTGGCGGTCAGCTTTATTGATGGGAGAAACCTTAGTACCCAGAGAAAACGACTGACCTGCCGCAAGTCACTGACAAACTTGATCACATAATGTTGTACCGTGTATACAAATGTACCTCGCCTGAACTATCTACGTTTGTATTATACCAATTACATGTACATGTAGTTAATATTTATAACTGGACCAAACAGGCACTCTATGAATATTTGTAGATTTCGTGCAACATCGTAAATATTCAATTATTCCCTCCCCATTTATTGTGAAGTTCGTGTAGCATCGTTAATATAATCCCACCTAATTATATTAGGTCGTTTGTCTAGCATCGTAAATATCCAATTATACACTCTCCCCATTATTGTGGAGTTCGTGCAGTGTCGTAAATATGCAGTTACTCGCCTCCAATGATTGTGGACCTCAGTTGGTGTAGCTCCATAAAATTTATATGCATTTACTCCCTCCAAATGATTATGGAGTTCGCGCTGTACATATCCTAAATACGCAGTTACTCCCTCCAAATTATCGCGAGTTCAGTTGGTGTAGCTCGGTAAATATGCAGTTACTCCCTCCCAATGATTATGGAGTTCGTGTTGTACATATCCTAGATATGCAGTTACTCCCTCCTAATTATCGCGATCAAGTTCAGCTGGTGTAGCTCGGGAAATATGCAGCTACTCACTCCGAATTATTATGGAGTTCGTGCAGTGTCGTTAATATACAATTACTCCCTCCAAAATATTGTGAAGTTCAGTTGGTGTAGCTCCGGAAATATGCAGTTATTGCCACAGAATGTTCTTGGGTTCGTGTAGCGTCGTAAATGTGAGCAACTTATTACTGACGCATATTGATGGAATTTATGCAGTATCATACATAAACGGTCGACAATACCGAAGGGGCAATCAAAGTTGGACAATCCAGAGAAACTGGCAACATAGGGCACACTAGTGAGGCGACAGAAAACAAAACAAAAACTCAACACAATATGTGTTTGACACCACTCTACGTAAACAAATACAAATAACGTAAATAAGACATGAGACCTCCTACAAACAACTAGAGGTAAAGATGGACCGAGCAAATGCTATGCTGAAATCGTAACGGATATCAAATATGCTGTATACGTTTAATTTGAGTTAATACTATTTTGTTGTTGTACGCTTCGTATTACATCGGCAACTTCACCCATTTCATTCCAAGGACACTGAACATGATGCCATGCTTATATTTATCACGTTCGCATATCATAATAAGTAAACACAACGCAGTTAAAATGGTGAACGCACTATTACTATAATTTAGGTGCATGTATTTCACAGGATTTGGAGTGGTCATGGCAGTTTTTTGCTCAGGATTTGGAGTGGTCATGGCAGTTTTTTGCTCAGGATTTGGAGTGGTCATGGCAGTTTTTTGCTATGTGTCATTGGTTACAAAACTGTCAAGCAAAACCATAAAATTCAAGGCACTTTGGTTTTCGAAGCAGACCACATTTACACTTATGTCCTTTGTTAACTGGACACTATTTAGTTTGTGTTTTCATACTAAAAACGATACAGCTTTCGATTTTGCCAAACAAGTAGGATGTAAAAAAATTATAGTTTCCCTCCCCCATATTTCAAAATGAGATGAAGTAAGCATTTAAATTACTTCATTGCATATACCGTGTCCTACGCCCCTGCATTTGTAAACCAACTTGACGTGTTTGTACGTGTACAACATTTCAGTCGATATAGAAATATTTTCACGATGACACAACATACAATTCAATTCATTTAAAATTTCAATTTGAATGACACCGACATTTTATAGATTATTTTTTTCTTCTTAAATTTAAACTGATATATATCTTTTAAAACCTCGGGCAATTTTATCTATGTCTTATATTTCAAGTAGTAGTCAAAGTGTAAAATAAAAAAAATAAAATAAAAAATGAAAATCAATATCATAGATATTATAGTGTCCTTGTTGTTTCTAAAATAAAAAGAAAAATTTTATAATCCAGGGAGGATTGGGTTTGGCCACAAACGTATTTTTTTTTCTCGGAAAAACAAACATTTTAGGGAAAAGGGAGGGGTAACATAGACCTTTATGGAATGTCTGTGTCACAAATGACCACGGATATGTTCCATTTCTCGTAATCACCATCCTGTCTTTTTCTCATGCATGACTTGTCGTCTGATATTTAACAATAGTATCACAACGGTTGCACCTGAGTTCATCCTCTAGCTTAGTGTGATTCGTGGTGCTGGATCTTTAGTTTTCTGTGTAGTAATTTGTTTATCATTTTGTCATTTTTTAGGCCAGTGTTGCCACTTCTGATATGGTATCTTCAAAGTTTTCCTCGAGGCTTGACTAATCAAAAACGAGTACCATCCCTAATCGAACCGAGCGAGAAAAAAGAGAAACATTTAAGTTTTAAGATCAAATGTTATAATTTTTATTTAATTTAAATAATTTAACGCACTTCTAGTACAAATGTAATAGATCTTATTTCTCATTTTCGTGCTTTCCTCGAGAACAAATTGCGACGACGCAAAAGTGAAACAGGGACGGTAAATTAAATACGCTAAGCATAACTTTATTTACTTTTCATCGCTTTCGTTTTCCGCATATAAAGATAGGGACAAATCTACTGATCCGGCGTTACGGTTATGGCTAGAATGGAAAAGTTTTAATATGTATTAGTTTAATGTTACGGTGTTGGGATTTGCAACAAGTTTTTGGCTTGTATACAAATTAGAATTAATATTTACATTCACATTCCTACACATTCTAATTCACATTATCCTAGTCCCAACTTTAATCTAAATTTGATATGTAAATCATTTTTCACCAGTGATTCCCTGTAGTTGTAAAAGCTTGTTGTTCGTTTTGTTGCAACCGCCACGATATACTAGTAACTGAAATATTGTTGAAAGTGGCGTTAAACACCATCAAACAAACAAACAAACAAACAAACAACGTTTAGTTGCAATTGGTGGACTTGTTGACCATCACCGTTCCTTAAACGTTCATTGTATTACGTGTTTAAAAGTAGTGTAGAACATATGTGGTAGCATACTCAGATAAAAGTAATCTAACTTTTTTAGCTCACCTGACCCAAAGGGTCATGTGAGGTATTGTCGTCACTTGGCGTCCGTCGTCCGTCCGTTAACTTTATCATATTTTAATCTTCTCCTCTGAAACTGCTTGGCCAAATGGTGCCAAACTTGGCAGGAAGCATCTATGTAAGATCCTCTATAAAACTTCTTCATTTGGTTCCATTCGGCCAACAAACATGGCCGCTGTTACTAAAAATAGAACATATGGTAAAATTGCACGTTTTTGGTAATAACTCAAAAACCGTTAATAATATCAGAAATCCGACGAAGTAAAAAGGATCAACACAGCAAGATCTAACTACCCTGAAATGTTGAAGAAAATCTGATTACCTATCTTGGAGTTATTGCCTTTTTTTCATCAAATTTTCAAAATTTTAATACTTTTGGTTTTTTTATTTCAAAAACTATAAGAGATAGATGTTAAGTTTAACAGTAAACACGTGCAGCATGTCAAGATTTACCTAGCCTGCAATTTTGAAGTAAATCTGAAAACCCATCTTGAAGTTATTGCCCTTTTTTCATCAAATTTTAAAAATGTTAATACTTTTCATCCTTTATTTCAAAAACTATAAGAGATAGATGTTAAGTGTAAACTGAAAACATGTTCAGCTTGTCAAGATCTACATGCCCTACAATTTTGAAGTAAAGCTGATGACCCATCTAGGAGTTATTGCCCTTTTTCATAATTTTTTAGCTCACCTGGCCCAAAGGGCCATGCGAGGTATTGTTGGACTCTAGCATATTATCTAGCCATATTATCACATGACCTCTAAACCCCTATTATTCCAAAATGATTATATCACTTCGGTGGAACTTTGCGCAGCTAATGCACCATATGAAAATTTACAAAAAGGAGAGCTGCTCTCACTTAACATTATCTTTTATGCATAAATATAGAAAGCAGTTAAGGTAATGATTATCTCCCTTTGAAATTTGCTTCTGTATCATTCTGTTGTCAGGTGAGCGATACAGGCTCAGTGGGCTGAGTCTCTAGTTTTATAATGATATGGTGTCCTCTTACCAAGACATACCTATAAAGTATCTGCATGGAGTTTACAAAGTCGTATGCTATTTCTGTCGTCACGATCTGTTTCTGTCGGACGACTGCAGAATCATGTGAATGTCGCATGATCAAACATTGATGAATGATATCCGTACAATTTATCTGGAAAAAATATCGGTATGAAATTCGCTTTTGTTTCCATGGTAGTGATGTTTTGTATTTTGTATTCCAGAATTGAATATTTTTGTCGTGTTCATTAAAGTATTAAATATTTTGTTTTTGTTTCATTTAATTGTAGATCATATCTTTCAACCACCAGAACTTGAGACAAACTATTTTTGTAAAGAAGATGGACTGTTTCCTGATCTTTCGAATTGTGCATACTTTCACAAATGTACAAATGGACATAGTGTGCATTTGAAATGTGAAACCGGAAGCATGTTTGATGCGAAGACGCAGACGTGCAACCATAAAGAGGCTGTCACGTGTTATACGGGTGTTTCCTGTCCAGATGACACTGGATTATTTCCGTATCCAGGAGACTGCTACAAGTTTTTGAACTGTTTTCAAGGCTTGCCCTACGTACAATCTTGTCCTTACAGATTGGTGTTTGACAAAATTCTCAAGCGATGTGTATTATCCATCCATGCACTCTGTGGTGAATAAAGTGTATATTATCAGCATATTAAGATTTATTCTACACTGGTTCTATTTGAGCAGTCAAATTGTATTGACTGGGTAATTTTTTGCTATATACTGATCAAGATATAGCTTTATTCTGGTACTTGATTCATGTCGAGCGACGGCAAGAAACGGGTTTCACAAAGGACACCATTAAAAACTATTAGAACGACGCGCGTTTCTGTTTTGTTAGACAACTTAGAAGTTGTTTTGAAACTTTTGACATTGCAAGCTAAGCACAATACACGTACATTGTCGAAAAATATCAAAATCATTTGCACTCGATGCGAAAGGGGAAAGAAAAGCTTATAGGTTTTTCTCTATTTCTACAGCTCGTACGTAAATTGTCTATGTCTAATACAGTGTCATATCTTTATTTAGTGATAAAATATATGAATGGTTTCACGCTTAAGGAATCATATACCGATGCATGTAAATTAAAGGGATATTAAAGCTCATTTTAAGATATATTTTTTCAACTCGTGACGAATGTTGTTTCTTTTCAATTTAATTGTAAAAACAATCCAAAAATACTTTGCACGCCCATATAATCCATAATATCGTTAAAATATCACTGAAAAGGGTCGAAATGAATTTTTGTCCTGGAAGCAAAAATTCAATTCAAGGCAGAGACCGTAAGATATGACAGAATTATCAACGAACTATGTCACTTTTACAAAGTTTCATTGATAAAAACCGGGTTAATGTTTCATAAATATCATTTATTGAACCAATTGCAAGTTTTCATGAGATACAAAAAAATTACCAAAATTAGCTTTAATATCCCTTAAAATAAGAATTTCTCCTTGATCGTCAGTACAAGTAAACACCAACGTATATGTCTAGATCTGTTTAAGGTTTTCTTCGAAAAACAAAATTAGAATTGATATTAAAATGTCGGCTTTCCCCCTTTTGCGGGGTTTCATCTTGTGGTTTGAAATATACACCCGCTGCAATACAAGAACAATTTGAAGGTGCTTAGGAAATCCACTATAAAACTTGGCATGAAGTTAGATGCTATGAAAGGATGAGCAGTTTCGGTTCCACTAGTGAACCCCTCATATTACTCTGGTTAAAAAACCCGGTAATAAGTCATACAAGAGAAAAGGTAGACATGATTATGTCTACGACAAACGAATCATACCCCTGGTCAATTATAACACAGATGTTCTGTAGCCGTTAAACAAGTCATGATGGTGACCATAAAGCTTTCGAAATGATGAATTCAACTTAGTTAATAGGAACCATGAGTTATGGCGTCCACATTCAACTATATTTCAGCCATACCAATATCGTAGGGTTCAGTTTCATTGGTAGGTTTAACCTGGTAGAAAACCAGACTTGACGCAAGAAACTGATAACCTTTTATCACGTTAAGTGTTATGACGTACATCTATCAACGGGTATGAAACTAATTCATTGTTTTAAGTGGTAAAGGCAATGATTGCATAGCCATTGCTAAATATAATTAACATGCAACCATAACCACAAAGGCTGCTCACAATTGATGTTCCAAAGGTTTACAAATATGAAAACATTATACACTTGCTGCACTTAGTTACTTTCTGTATATGTAGCGTTGTTTTCATATATAGCTGTGTTTTGAAGTGGAACTTGAGTTGTTGATATATGAACAAGCGGTGCTCACCTCTGTCTGGTTTTATTATCGAGGTTTTGTTTGGGAGCGTGTTCTTCGAGATTTCCTATTGTTGAAATATTTGAATTCAGGTTGTCCCATTGACCACAAAGCCGTAGATATCAAATGTAGTGCGCACGACCCGTTTCTGGAATAACCTTCATCATGTACATGTGCACAAACGAATGACTGGAAAGCCAAATGAATTCAAAGTATTTAGGAGCAATACAATCAAAGGACCTAAACAGGATAGCCATACATGTCTTACTCTGAATTTGTCCTGTACATACAAATATTAAAGAGAAATTAAATGCAGTCGGTCAAGACAGATAATGTTATTTTAATCGTCTGTATATTCATATTAGAACTTTAGAAAGTAAAGTTTCTGAGTCGGGTGTCGCATAAATCGGTCATGAAACCGCAGGTCATCATCAGTAAAAGTTCATTGTAATGCCAAATCTTGTCATTCTATTAACCATAAACACACTTAATTGTATGGTGACCCTCTCATTTCTATTGAAATCAACTTTATGTGAATTAAATCTGAAGAGGACTCAGTAATTATACCACAATAACGTTTAGTAGCATTTTAATTTAAAATAACTTTTATTTCTTTCTGTTGACCTATTTTCATTTTCCTTTTCATTTTCATTTTAATGTGATTTTTGAATAGGTTTTTGTATATAGAAGACACTGGAAAATTCACATCTGTATATTATATGACAATAATGATAAAAGGCGGACAGGCATTTCCAATAGGGTTAGGTTTAGGGTTATGGTGTTTAACGCCACTTTCAACAATATTTCAGTTATACCGTGGCAGTCAATATTATTGGTGAAGGAAACCGGAGGACCTGGAGAAAACCACCGATCTGCCACAAGCCACTAAAACACTTTATCACATAATGTTGTATCGAGTACACCTCGCCTGAGCGAGAATCGAACTCACAAAGTTAGTTGTGATAAGCACTGATTACATAGTTAGTTGTAAATTCAACTACGATACGATCACGACCACGACAACCCCCATTTCCTATTTATTACGAACTTTGTATATACAATGCATAATGTAGAAGTCTCGACATCTATGTGTCAATGAACAACAAGCCATTTATAAAAAAGGAGGGGCTACGTTAAAAAATGTTAACTTTGTATTTATCAAAATAAACCAATATAATCCTGTTAGTTTAAAAATGACAAATATGTTTTGATTTAAAAAATTACCTGATACTTGTGGTATGTAGATAAATAACAAAACAGATTTTGAACCAGAGCAAAAAATCAACTTAAAACACCCTAATTACAAAATGGATACTGCCTAATTAACCTCATTTATTTTCAATTTCAACCTCATTTATTTTCAGTTGTTCAGACATAGTGGTGTTTTTGGTTTTCATTGCACAGATACACAGAAACAAAGACAAGACGACTGTGAAACATGAGTTTCTGAAAAAATAAAACATAACAAAACAAAACACACCCACTACAATTAAATTCAAAGAGAGAAATTCCTTATTATTCATTCTGCATTGCCATGATGGCAACTGTATTATTTGTCTTTTCGTAATATAATTTGCTTGTACAAATGAACTAGACCATGTATATACCATATTCATAAACACTGTGCATAACAGTGTATTAAATGCGATGCATGCAACCTGTATACAGTTGTGATGTTATATGGGAGTATGGGAACGGAACAGCCTCTGACTGTTTGTTTATATTTCGGTTTTAATTTAGATATATTTTATTTTCATAGTTTGGTTACTCTATATAAAAGACCGATCTATCTTTAAACCCAAATGTATCTTTATTTTCGAGTTAACAAAGGTGTGCTTAAGGCCCTTTGATTAACTTGCTACTTAAGACTTGGACTATAAATTCCCAATGTGTATCATTCGCCCAGTAGTCAGTATGATTTGGAGGTGTGGAGCCCAGAGCCGTTATCTGCAAAATTTTGGTAGTGATATAAATGTATTAGAGACCAACATCATTTAAATTTGCCCCCCCTCGCCCCCCCCCACACACACACCCAGCCAAATTGTTTTCACACGGAACAAAAATCGGATTTCTTGATGAAAACTGCAAAGTCAGATTATTTAGTTTTTGCATCTTTCAGGTCAATAATTTCTTAACTATAATAAATATAAATTCGAAAAAAAAACATTGCCCCACCCCCTAAAAGTTAAATTGCGTTCCTTTGCTACATGTGTAGTCCTCAAGCCTCAATTAAGCCTAGATGTGTCCTGCTAAAGTAAAGGACCATCAGTAAATATTTTCCGATCATAACTTAAAACGAGTGTGATTGGTCGTAGTTTCAAGCCGCCATTGAATCAAACAAAATACTATGGAGTTGGTGTTTGTTACTTCTCCGCTAAGCACACAGCATTAAGGAGAAAGAGCACAAACTGGTTGGCTCGTAATCAAGATAATGTATCCGAGTGGGGCGACATGTCCATCCGCGGACTGTTGTTTCAGTGAGCTAGCACTATACAATCCAGCTTAGCGTGTTGGTCTAGTACAAGCGGATCTCGTCATCATCTCATTGAAAATTAACTTGTTCTCGCCATGATATCTGTAGATGAAAAATTGCCCGAGTTGGCATTAAACGACAATCATTTACTCACTCATGACTTTAACGTATTTTATATACAGTGTTAATATACATGGTTAAACTATATTATTGATATGTGTATTCCATGTAAACAATACATTCAAAATCACTATTGAGGGTTATTTATATAAGTTTACTTGAATAAATTGGTTTTATACACACAAAACACTCTATCACTCCCAAGGGCGCCTCATGTATGAAATAGATGCAGCGTAAGCACGTGATTATGTGTCATTGTATTTTGCTATTGAAGTCGCCATGTTGATAAATTTTCATCAGACTAAAAAGCGAATAGTTTTTCACTGTGACAATGAATCGACTGTTCACATTATAAATAAGGGGCGATCTAAGGTGCTGGATATTATGAAGCTAATGCGTAAACTCACTTGGCTAGCAGCAATAAACAATTTTACATTTTCGAGTAAGCATATTCCGGGAGTTACAAACGTTATAAGCGATGCACTTTCTCGATTTGATTTTCAGACGTTCCGGAAAGTAGCACCGGAAGCAGACGTCCAAGCGACAACCTGTCCGCACTACTCACTCGTAATGTGGAATTAACTAATACTGTAAGTTGTTTACTTAAAACGTCAATAGCACCAAGAACCCGTACACAATATGAATGCGGTTATTCCGCCTATGTCACATTTCTAAGCATGACTGGAGTACTTTGGACACATTCATGTATGCCTCCGTTAACCGAGGAATCACTTATTCATTTTGCTACACATTGCTTCAAAAACTTACATTTGAAATGTTCTACTATTAAAATGTACATTTGTGGAATACGGTATAAATATCTAGAGTCCGGGAAAATTTCTGTATTTAGCAATGCATCTGACAAACTTTATCGTCTTGATGCCCTATATAGAGGAATTAAGA
>MJUT01064136.1:470463-527402 GCA_002080005.1 Gigantidas platifrons
TGAGTTAATCAAGTTAGATATCGCATATCTTTCGTAATTCTCTTTACATAAGCGTATCTTCATTTGGGGTTCAGTTGTCTCCTATAGTCATTAGTCATCAACTGATTTGGCATTTTTTTCGTTTATTTTAACTCAAATTCCCCAAATTCGATGGGTAATTTATTGATGACTTAGTTGCTTGTCGCAGTAAATGACACTTTTGGCACGAGTCTTAGTTAGCATAGACAAGACACCTGTCAAAGGTTTCATGACCCTAGCTAATAACTGATCACTGTCCCAAGTCAGTCTGCCGTCAGTCCATGCATGGACTTTCACCACTGACGTTTATGGTCTACATGCTTGTAGTCATAAATAGGGCCAGTGTTCATCAGTCAGTTCAAGCATGAACTCATTAGTTAGGGGGAGATGCAACAACATGCAGTTCAAGCATGAACTCGGTTGTTTGATTGATATAATTCCCAAGCTTGGAAATTAATCAATCGTTATGCGATCAAAAACTGTGACAACAGCCGAGACAGCTATACGCCAAATGATGTGTATTATATTATTATGTTTTGATTTGTATTTTATATGTAGTTTCAATTTTATATATCTCAATAAATATATATCTGTTTTGTTGTGTATAAACAGTATTGATATTTGTGAGAGAAAAAAAACTTCAATGACTTCTTTGTTAAGCTGTTACTTGTCTGGTTTATGCTTTGTTGACAATTCAAATTAAAATTAAATACAGAAAATGGTAATTTGATCTTTTTATAGACATGTCGTTAAATATGGTGATCCTCTTTCAATAAATGACCACCCTTTAATGAAGACTTTATGACATGTTTCAATTTTTATGCTCCAATTCACAACGCATAATGATGAACACTGTAAAAAGTTAAAGGGGACATCTCAAAATAATAACATGTATCAAATAATTATCCTTTTTGTAACATATAGATAACATATTTAAAAATTTTGAGTGATAACGATATAAAGAAATAAAAATAATAATCTAGAAGAAGAATTAGAAGATACTAAAGGGAGGTAATCAGAATCTATAAATAGAAGAGGAATAGACAGCACAATGACCAGAAGATACTAAAGGGAGGTAATCAGAATCTATAAATAGAAGAGGAATAGACAGCACAATGGCCAACTGGAAAAGACAAGCAACGGTCTATAAAACATACACATAAAACTAAAGATCGAGCAACACTAAAAACCGGGGATGAACTCATGTGCTCCGGAAGGGTAGGCAATTCCTGCTCCACGAGTGGCACCCGTCGTATTAATCAAGGTACAAATCCAGTGATGAATGAGGAAAGCCCGGGACCGGGCAGTGTTTACGACAAGTGGAACATATCTGTGGTTTAACTGATTTATTGTTAATTAAGCAAATTAGTTATGGTCAGTTATGTCACCAATATAGCAGATTGGTCAATACATAATGTGGCGGTCAGTTTTATTGGTGGAGGAAACCGGAGTATCTTGAGAAAACATCCGACCTGTCGCAAGTCACTGAAAAACTTTATCATATAATGTTGTATCGAGTACACCTCGCCATAAATAACTGGATAAAATAATACACCTAAATAAATGAACATACAAACTGACATGATGCAAACAACATGGAATATATCAGTTATATTAGAATCATAGGAACAAGTAAAGTAAGTACATGTATGTGCAATGGTTTATTAGATATACAAAATGTATCTATTGTTGAAATTTACCTTTCCTAAATAATGTAATTATTGTTAAAACTAACGTTCTCCACCCTCAGGTATATGTGAACTTAGTTGATTTTGGCAATCCTGCTAAGGCCCTTTAGTTTATTGCACCCAAAACTTTATATTATTTGGCTTTCCAGTATTTCGATTTTGAGCGTACCTGATGAAGATTATTCCAGAAATACATAGTGCATAATATATTTTATATCTACGTTTTTATTTAGACAAAAACAACACAAATGTAAACAGAAAAAAAAGAATATACTTCAAACTTGATGACCTAAAAGATCCAACTACGCGTGTTGGTCCAGCACAAAGCAGATATCGTCATCATTTCATTAAATGTGACTTGTTGTGGCCATTATATAAACTGAAAACTTGTTCATATGGACTTCAACAACAATCACTCGCTCATTCACCGAAGTAAATATGAAATGATAAGAAACATTTGATTGATATATGCTGCCAAATCATTTGATTCTTTTTAACAGTCAAAAACCGCGCAAGTATATGCGACAATAAAATCATTTTACTATAGCTTTGCATTGTTTAACAGTTTAACAGGAAACCGTGGTCATCAATGATTTGCAACCTATGCATGAAGCCATGCAATATCACATTTAGGTCGTTGATTATTGCACGGCTCTCTGAGAGTAATAAAATTACAGTCCAGATCTAAAGTGTGAAATATCTCGTATATGCGTGTATTATGTCATAGTTCTTAGCTGTTGCCTACATTCTGGTATATAAACCACGTGTATTATGTCATAGTTCTTAGCTGTTGCCTACATTCTGGTATATAAACCACGTGTATTATGTCATAGTTCTTAGCTGTTGCCTACATTCTGGTATATAAACCACGTGTAGTATGTCATAGTTCTTAGCTGTTGCCTACATTCTGGTATATAAACCACGTGTAGTATGTCATAGTTCTTAGCTGTTGCCTACATTCTGGTATATAAACCATAAAAAGATCAAAGGAAAAGAATGCATGGCATGTTATAAGTCTTAATATTGCTTTTTGTTTGGAGTAAAAGTCGATTTTTTTTATTGTCACGGAAGTTATCTTTCTTTAAAAAACTAAAGAACTTTATCTATTCTCATATCTATTCTGTTACTTTCGATTTAAAAGTGGTCAATACCCAATATTAAATAACGGTTATTGACCTATCTTTATATGTTTTGAGATGTTCCTTTTTTGTATTTTCACCTGTCTGAGGTGTATACCAATAATAAACATTCTGGTCTATCCTTAAGCATGGCTGTCCAGGAAATAACAGATCAAAATTTACATTGGGGAGATATATTAGTTCTAGTTGGATATTTTATAGCTGTTATTATTGTTGGTATACTGGTAGGTAGCCATTAAAAAATAAGCTTGTTATTAATTTTTGTTTATTGCAGCTTGTTGCACCTGTAAACAGGTAAATTTGATCTTAAAATATTTTCTTTTACGAAAAGAAAACTACAAAGTGTACATGTTGCAAAATGAATTGTTTTGGACATATCTTAACAAATGAAAAAAAATAAAAACAGCTAAAAATAAATATATGTATATAAATTGCATTTATTTATAATTTTATTTAAATAAATTTAAAGCTATTATTCATTAATATTCGCATTGTCTAATATGTTTGTCCTTGACTTTTTTTTGTGTATATAAATAATTTATGACATTTAAATAAAAACATCAATAAAATCGGTTCAAATACGAGTTTTATTTTTCAAATTAAATACATTCTGAAATCAATTTGGTTTATATTCTCTCGATAGCAACTGTTGCTTTCAACCACCCCCTGACTGATAGCAAGAGAAAACACCTCAACTAATGGAACTACCTCCGGAGGGGGATCTAAAACGAGTAAATGTTCTAGACTTAAAATTTAGTTCCTCGGAAAATAATCCTTATATTGTCCTTAATATATTATATACTTCCACTGTTGTTTTATTACTTAGTCGAGACCATCGTGGTTGTGGTCGTTTTGTAGTTGGATTTACAATTACCTATGCAATCAGTGCCTATCTCCACTGTTGTTGTGAGTTCGAATGTCGATCAGGGCGAGGTGTACAGCATTATGTGACAAAGTTTGTCAGTGACTTGCGACAGGTCGGTGGTTTCTCCGAGTCCTCCGGTTTCCTCCACCAATAAAACTGACCGCCATATAACTGGAATATTGTTGAAAGTGGCGTTAAACACCATAAACCAACCCAACCTATATATATGCTTCGACTGTATGGCGTTTTATTACTTAGTTTAAAAAAAACTAGTTGGGCAAGTTAAATGAGTTGTCTTGAATAATAGTGTCGATTTATGATATTTGAATATTTTATTCTCACGCCTATGTACTTTTATAAACAGACCCACAATACCACTAATAATAATTCATTTGAAATTTGAATATTTTTTTTTTACCTTTTTTTTTTTTTTTTACATTTTTATTAACAGACCCACATTCTAATAATAATGTATTTGAAATTTAAATATATTTTTTTTACCATTTTTTAAATCAGAATAGATAAATACCGAATGAAATCAGCCATAAAAAAGGCGATCTGATCACGCAGTAACGGTATGATGGGTATAGAATTGCGAAGGTGTGAAATTACCATAGATGACTAGATTTTGTGAACTCCCATACATGTACAATGAACAATTGAAACGTAAAAAGTCGACGATCTAGCTATAGGTCTTATATCTAAATAAATTACATAATATTATGTACTTGAAATAAGTACATTTGTATTTGAATGAAAATAACAAGTTATAGCAACTTTTAGTGTATAAGGGTCAAGTACAATGTACATGTAGCACGTCATGTGTATGTATACAAAGTATACTGTTACGAATATGAATCTACCAAGTCAAATTACTGTCGAAGTAATATATATACCACGAAGCCATGCAATATCACATCTAGGTCGTTGATTATTACACGGCTCTCTGGGAGTAATAATACTACAGCCCTGATTTAAAGTGTGCAATATCTCGTATCTGCGTGTATTATTTCATAGTTCTTATCTGTTGTTTACATTCTGGTATATAAACCATAAAAAGACCAAAGGAAAAGAATACAATGTACATTCATGTTACAAGGCATATTGTAGATATGCTGGCGAAAATGAGTCAAGAATGACAAAGATATCTTTCCACATTGGTGTTTTATATGATTATTTGAATATCATCGCTGTTTAAACTTTCTTTTTATAATTTGACAAAAGGTGAAGGTTTTCATGAATGCAACATGAGCTTTATGATTTCTTCTCTGTTCATGTCAAATTTCTTTTAATAATTTGACAAAAGGTGAAGGTTTTCATGAATGCAACATGAGCTTTATGATTTCTTCTCTGTTCATGTCAAATTTCTTTTTATAAGTTTACAAAAGGTGAAGGTTTTCATGAATGCAACATGAGCTTTATGATTTCTTCCCTGTTCATGTCAAATTTCTTTTTATAATTTGACAAAAGGTGAAGGTTTTCATGAATGCAACATGAGTTTTATGATTTCTTCCCTGTTCATGTCAAATTTCTTTTTATAATTTGACAAAAGGTGACGGTTTTCATGAATGCAACATGAGCTTTATGATTTCTTTCCTGTTCATGTCAAATTTCTTTTAATAATTTTACAAAAGGTGAAGGTTTTCATGAATGCAACATGAGCTTTATGATTTCTTCTCTGTCCATGTCAAATTTCTTTTTATGATTTGACAAAAGGTGAAGGTTTTCATGAATGCAACATGAGCTTTATGATTTCTTCCCTGTTTATGTAAACTTTCTTTTTATAATTTGACAAAAGGTAAAGGTTTTCATGAATGCAACATGAGCTTTATGATTTCTTCTCTGTTCATGTCAAATTTCTTTTAATAATTTGACAAAAGGTGAAGGTTTTCATGAATGCAACATGAGCTTTATGATTTCTTCTCTGTCCATGTCAAATTTCTTTTTATGATTTGACAAAAGGTGAAGGTTTTCATGAATGCAACATGAGCTTTATGATTTCTTCCCTGTTCATGTAAACTTTCTTTTTATAATTTGACAAAAGGTGAAGGTTTTAATGAATGCAACATAAGATTCATGATTTCTTCCCTGTTCATTTATTAAAAACGTAGATATATAATTTAGTGCGCACGACGAGTTTCCGTTTCCGGAATAACTTTCACCAGGTACGCTCATAGTAAAAAGATTGGAAAGACAAATAATTTCAACGTGTTTAAGGACTGGATCGGCTTTTAGAGGTGTGTGGCCCAATTATCGTTCACTGTAAAACCTGCGATGTGTTGTGTGTACTTGAACATCCGAGAGTGAGTAACTCCAGAGCGGGACCCCTTAAGCGCGTGCCCCTATCGGTCCAATTGAATTAAGACCGTCTCTGCTAAAGGGCATAACAAGGATAGTCTAAATCCGCCAAGGTCACCTATGCCCTAGGGAGCAAAACATTATCTACCTTCACGTTTCACTGTATATGAGACTGAGCGTTGTCTATGCAATTCTTGGATAATCATTACTTATATTTCGAACATTGATTCTACTTAAATTTTCATTTAAAATATGAAAAAAGAGGAAATTAGTTGTATCTATGGTTTCATATTTTCATTATGATAAAGAAGTTAAATTAACAATCATATATAAGTAAATATTAAATAAAGTTATATCATTAAATATATGTGACATTGCATAAACCTCGTTGTAATAGATGCATTCTTATTTAACATTATTTATACTTGTATGCAATATGGCGATTTTTTATTTGCTAAATTAAAATTGAACACAAAGGATGTCCTTTTAAGTATCTGTACACGTTTTTGTCAGGGACTATTGAACTATTGTATGGCTAAAATATTATACAATCCTGCAGTCAATATCTCTAGATGATAGTACTCATATCAACCATATTAAACAGCATGAACAGTCAATATATCTAGATGATAGTGCATGTACTCATATCAGCCCTATTTTATACAATCCCACAGTCAAAATCTCTAGATGATGGTACTCATATCAGCCCTATTACACAGCATGGACAGTCAATATATCTAGATGATAGTACTGATATCAGCCCTATTACACAGCACGGACAGTCAATATCTCTAGACGATAGTACTCATATCAGCCCTATTAGCAACATGGACCGTCAATATCTCTAGATGATATCGCACTCATATCAGCCCTATTGAACCCCATGCAATTTTATTTCGAGTATGCTATAAGAATAAAAGGCGTTTCCTTTGTTGGTGCAAATTCCTTCATCACAGAGTAGTGTTGCTAGTTGTACGTTTTAAAACACATGTATTCATAGTCATTTGTTCCCATGCCTACTATCGCGAAACACTTTATCTTTTGAATAACATTTTATACAATGAACTGTTTTCTCAATAGACGTCACATATTTGGCAAAATAAATCTATTGACAAATACTAATTCGTACACTTCAAATAAAACAAAAACAGATATTACATTCAGATATGCCATTTGTATTAGCTTTTTATGACAGTGCTTGTATGGAATTGCCCCTTCACTTGGTGGTTTTAAATGCAATACATTGAAAATAAATAACATTAATAAGAAAATAAAGGAAAATTGAAGTTTATCACAACACTACTATAAATATTAAGTACAAACAATGTAATTCTAAGTACACGTAGCATTGTACCTGCCACCTCACGTCGTATCATATACAACACACAATCATACGTGTTGTGTTAAAACAGGAAATGCCTGCCCTTCCGGAGTACATGCCATAGCATACCGATTTCTTGAGGAGTCTGTGTTATCCAAATAAGTGTTCCGTTATTTCTATTTGACTTTTATGTTTCACTTGTGTTAATTTATCTATCAGGATCAGAAATTAGTTTACTTTAGGCATATTTGATTTTAATAAACATTAAAAGAATTTGTCACGAAGTTATGCCATCTTATGCGAATCAGACTCAACAAGAGGGATGCCATCTGCTAAGAACGGTACAACATCTTCCGCCCCATGTTGTTACCGCTCGGATGTTTATAAAAGGAAAACTGAAAAAAAAATACCACACCCTCCGAACAAGAAAATCGTAGAAATCGAGTTAAAAATAGATTTAATTGAGACACATATACATGACCGCTCACTTTCCTTGATACTTGGTACAGGCACTTCAATTGAAAGTGGTGGAGTTAAACAAGATTTATGGACTCGAACCCCTTCAAGAAATGGTAATGGAACATGTATTTGATACAGCATTATGAGCTAAGAATTGGCAGTGACTTGTTTTGGGTCGGTGGTTTCCTCGGGGTACTCCATCAATAAAATTCTACGCTATGCTATAGTTGGAATAGAGTGGAATGTAGTGTAAACATAACACTAATCTTTATTTGCACCCAAACATTTTTTGAATGAAAGATTAAAGATACACAATATAGAAACCGGTGTCTTTAACGGTTAAAAGTACAGATGTTTGATAAAACGTTTATATTAAAGATTAATAATGTCAATGTTTCCATATTGTTATGCTATGTGGGGACTTCAATTTTATTTATCTAATCTGTTAAGTATGCAAATATGCCATGAAGATGAATATCTCACATACCGCCATGCATCATGGATAGTTTAATAATATTCTACGTCAGAAATCAAACTTTGTACCGACAATTTTACATATATTACTTATGCCTACATCTACTGAGATTAACATATATAATCATTAATTTTACCTGGGACGAACCGATAATTTCTACCTGAATTGAAGAAAACCGGTTTAATTTGATTTAAAATACATGATTTGTGTCTCGCCCATTTTTATTTCTTTTATAATCATCCCATTTTACATCTGAGACTGAACTGAAATAGAACGTAAGATTTATAATAAAATGCAAAGCAAAAAATAAATAACGTCAGAATTGTTCAAAATAAATCAGAAAATCGTAGAAACTAATGTAAAATCTAACTTACATGTTGATGTATACATGATCGTTCATTCTCCTTCTCATAGTGGATATCCCAGAACCGACACTATTATATAAAAAAAATATAAGTGACGGGGATCCAATTCGTTTTATAGGCCCAAACACCCCTCTTACTAAAATGGTACGGTCATGCAGGTAAATATTAACTGAAATAGGTTAACATATTAAGAACAATTAAGCTTATTGGTCTTTCTGTTGTGGAGGGCCCATGTGGCTCAATGAGTTAAGTAGTTGATTACCTAGCAACTCGTACAAGCCTATCACCAATACGGCGTGGGTTCGCGCCCGGGTTTGTAAATTACAAAAAGGGTGCACTCGACTCGCAGCCGCAAGTGATAAAGTTTACCAGTTGCCTGCCCATGGTCAGTGGTTCTCTCCGAGTACTCCGGCTTCTTCCGCCACTAAAACTGGTCTCCATGATTTAGCTGAAATATTGTTGAAAGTGACGTTAAACACAATAATTAAAAAATCAATAAAAAAATCAATCCTTCGGTTTTGTTAATCCTTGTATAATATGACGATTTCTTTTAGAACTCCTTATAGTTGCATTGCTCATTGATATCAAAATGATATTTGTTTTCTTTTCAGTCATCATGTCGAAACAGAGGAAGTGTCAAAGGCTATTTCTTAGCAGGGAGGTCTATGCATTGGATACCGGTAAGTAAAGAAAATGATGGTTTTCATGGTATGAGCCTAACAGAAATCAACCAGTACAAGCAGTCACAGATTTTAAGTAAAGGCACAATCCGCATAATTAACAACACAACAAGTACAAAGGTACAATAACAAAGTACAGAATGCGCATAATACAAATCCAAACTGGCATTCAGTGTGTGACGAAGTATACCACCTGTTCCATATACTGCATCCGTCATGATGCCAATGAAAATATGTTTGTGGCGTGGAAATCAACCAAATAAACTCAGTTTATGCCTTCCACGTGCTTACCTCTTCAAAACACTCAAAATCACTTTTATACAAATCGAAAATATGAGCGATGATTATTGTTTGATTTTGGTTCATTTCCATTTTAAACTTATATTTTAATATATCAAATATTTTTGACGCATCTGGACTTTATTCTAATGTTGATTATATATGTCGTGTACCCATTTTTTTAGTTTTCTGTGGTAAGTGATTGAGAGTTGTGTTTTTCCGTGGTTGTTTTCATTTTTATCATAGATTTGTCGTTTTCGAATGATGTCTGGTTTTTGATCAGGTCTTGGCTTCATCTGATTTACTTGCGATGAGAGAGACACAGAGAAAGTTCCTTAACATTTTACAATGCATTTAAATTCATACTGTACACAAGCAGGGGTAACAACAAATACTGTGAGTTTTCTAAAGATGAATGTCAAGGGGACTATTGATAAGGACTCCAGACTTGTGGTTCATTCATTTTAGTGGTGTCACATTTTTAAGGATAGATACGCCCCATTAGAGACTTTCAAATACCTTCGACCGGAACGAAACAAAGCAGTGCAGAAATTTATCGCGGTGTCATGAATATTTTGCAGAAATATGTAGCTTTCTTTCAATGCAACACCTTAGTGCAACACTGATTTCATGTACCAAAAATTATTTTTTCATGTGGTGATAGGGTTTAGTTTTGATATAATCAAATATAAATCGTTCAGGTTTACATGAATTGAACAGTAAATTTCTATTATCAGTAATAACGTTAAACTATAACCGAAATAAGATTAAACATTGTTCTTCTTTGTTGTTGGGTTGCCATGCTGTTGCCATTAGCAACACTTCCTGGTTTACAGTTATTTATCATACCCATGCCTTGATTTGTATGTAGATATAAAATATATATTGATTTGAAATAATGATGTCCACCAACATAGGAATGAGTACGGAATTCAAGGACTTTCTAATCATATTTTGAGTCAATGTTAACTTTTATATATTTTTCATATTTAAGGAAACCCATCGAATACGACTGGTCTCTTTTATCTAATAATTACTATTTATGAATTAGACTTGAAAATCTTGACAAATTTACAATCCCGAGAAAATATGATAGAAAAGTAGATATCTAAATTAGTGCACACGACGTGTTTCTGGAATAACCTTCATCAGGTACACTCAAGGTCAAAATATTTTACAGCCAAATAATAACAAATTCTGTGGGATCAAGAAAACCAAAGACTAAGGTTGCTTATGCCTGAAGGAGGAGAAACCTAAGTTTGACTAATACTGACATGATTTAGGAACTCTACAATAGTAAAATATTTGTGATGTTTAACTATTTCTATGATGAAAACGTAGATATCTTAGTTAGTGAGTTCGAACCCAGCACAGGCGATCGTTAGGTGTACTCTATACAACATTATGTGATAAAGTTTGTCAGTGACTTGCGACAGGTCGGTTGTTTTCTCCGGGTGTACTCTGGTTTCCTCCACCAATAAAACTGACCGCCACGATATACCTGAAATATTGTTGAAAGTGACGTTAAACACCATAAACCTAACCTCTAATTCAGTGTCAGCGACGCGTTTCTGACATCACCTACAGCTACATGGACGCATGCAATTGTCGGATTACATGTATATCCACAACAAGAACAAAATAAATAAAAAAAACTAAAACAAATACAGTTTCTGATTGTATATTTTAGACTACAAACACAACTTGTTAATGTGAAAACAGGTGAATGTTGGTATCGGTGTGGTTCAAACTTGACCATCCTTTTCCTATTAATCAACGATATATCTATCCGTTTGTTGATTTAAACATAACATTCTTTACTGATAAAACGTTTAATATCATATATATATAAAATCATAACTAAATAATATTGAAATAACTAACACTTACATCACATTAGGTAACGTAAAAAAAGAAGTATTTAGTTTAATTATCTAGCAGTCATATATAGGTGTTAGTTAAGGTCACCGAGAACTTGTGATTCACCAACGACAAGTCGAACACTCCCCAATTGATATAAACAGAACATAATTTTTTATCTCCTTTTTGAAACCAGAGGCAAAATTTCTTAGTCCGTTGGACAACTGTGTTGGTTCATATCTGTAACAACATCTAATATATGGTGCATTCGTAAAATATAATCGACCCAATCTTTTCGGTCATTTGTTACATAGTGAAAAACGGAATTATGCGCAGTCGACTCGCAGCCGCAAGTGATAAAGTTTACCAGTTGCTTGCCCATGGTCGGTGGTTATCTCCGGGTACTCCGGCTTCCTCCATCATTAAAACTGGTCGCCATGATATCGCTGAAATATTGCTGAAAGTGGCGTTAAAACACCCCCCCAAAAAAAAAATCAAATCGGAATTTTGCATTTTCCCGTCAAACATCACCTTTGTCTTTGCTAATATGAGATACAAATGATAGTTTAATGCATTAAATGTACATTTCTATATTTCTTTTCCGCAATTGCGCTTTCCCCCAAAGAATAGGAACACTAAATGTTACAGTGACTATATTTATATGACGTTTGTTTATCCACTGGGATGCTACCTTATGTTTATATGTATATATACATGTACTTTATAATACACGAATATGTATATCAAGTGTACAAACAAACAACTGTAGAATTTTGAATGTTTATTAACACATTATTGAGGAGCGATCTGACTGAATTATACCTAAAGTAAACAAAGATATTATGATGGAAAATGTTTTACATACTAAAGATATGATTAAAATACTTATTAATGTGTATTTAATGATATAATTTATGACGTAAACTATGTATTTCAAGAATCGATTTTGTATGTTACAGCTATTGTTTCCTTGCATGCCTTTGATGGCCTGTCGAAACCTATAATTAATTTCTTTAACATTTTCTACTAAATTTGTGTTTTTTCGAGCCTGACTGGCTATTTTATCTTAAGTTTAACCTTTCTAAGACCATATATTTTCTGAAACGTACATGATTCCTCTACGTTCTGTCAAAATATCAGGGCGTGTTTAAAGTCTTGCAGTGAAATGCCAGGCTATGGAAAACACCTACTCTAAAAATAGCTCAGTCATCCCCGGGAAATTCAATATATATAGGTCATGCATCAAATCCTCCATAGAGGTATTAAAATACAATTAGGTGCATCAAATTTGGGCTCAAAATAATCCTTATATATTTAACTTCAATTATCAATTTTAATTATTCCATTCCATTCAGTATTTGTCACAATACAACAAAGTGAAAGGAACTTTTTTTTTAAAGGGACTACTTTTGTATATGTTCTTAGCTCGTTTGGTTGGTCTTTACCTCCAGTTGTTTGTAGGACGGCTCATGTCTTATTTACGTTATTTGTGTTTGTTTGGTTGGTCTTTTACCTCCAATTGTTTGTAGGAGGGCTCATGTCTTATTTACGTTATTTGTGTTTGTTTGGTTGGCCTTTACCTCCAGTTGTTTGTAGGAGGGCTCATGTCTTATTTACGTTATTTGTGTTTGTTCCGCCCGTCTTTACCTCCAGTTGTTTGTAGGACGGCTCATGTCTTATTTACGTTATTTGTGTTTGTTTGGTTGGTCTTTACCTCCAGTTGTTTGTAGGACGGCTCATGTCTTATTTACGTTATTTGTGTTTGTTTGGTTGGTCATTTACCTCCAGTTATTTGTAGGAGGGCTCATGTCTTATTTACGTTATTTGTGTTTGTTTACGTATAATGGTGTCCAACACTTATTGTGTTGCATTTTTGTTTTGGTTTTCTTCGTCTTGTGTATCCTATGTTTTGTCCATTTGTGATTGTCCTTTCGGTATTCCCTAACGTTTATTTGTTTTTTTCTCGAGTAAAAGAAGCTTACCTCAGAAATTAAAGGGATATCTCTGTATTTTACTGTTTGACCATTGACCTATCGTGCATAAGGTGGGAAAGTTGAGACTGCATTAATGAGGTTAATAACTACGCCACATTTGTGTACCTGTCTCAAGAGAGGGTGTATATTATACATCCTCCTCTATTATTCACATTTCGATGTTTGGCAATTTTGAGACATATGTGTTAGTTACTATAGTAACATATAAAAAAAAGAAAGATCTGACAACATTTTATAATAACTCTTTCTTTGTGGGAATAGTTCACGAATGGAACCAGTTGGAAGATTCAATTGTTAGTGCCACTTCACTAGAGGCCTTTAGAGCTTGCCTCTCGCCGATCGCGACTAAATATAATCGCTTTCCCCCGTTGACTCTACGCAAGAATCGGTTACAGTTCAACGTTTTTGATACAGATACAGAACATGACCATCCCAAAAAATATCAAAAAGGTTCCATTCATTCGACTTGCCACGTAATTTGACCACAGGAATGTGAATTTTACGTAGGAGTCTCGTTGAACACCACGACGCATGCATGCATATATTCAATACTATGTGAAAAATAAAATACAGAATGTAGTATGGGAAAGGACTAAACAATACGAAACAAGAAAGCATTCATATAACGAAATATCTATCATCTTGAAGGGAAATAAAGTATATTTTCATCTTCTAACACAATTTAATGTTTTAATTGTTTATTAATAGGTTGGTGCTTCATTATTTGCCAGTAACATTGGTAGTGGCCACTTTGTTGGTCTTGCTGGATCTGGAGCGGCCAGCGGAATTGGTATTGCCGTTTTCGAATTAAATGTAAGTCAGAGATTGTAGTGATTTACACGATCAGTAAAAGCCACATTTATGATAATAAAATTAATATGACAACACCATGGTTTCCTCCATCAAATATAATAGTTTACACGAGAATTTAACACTAACTACGTATTTATAATTTCGTATTCTTACTTAAGCATGTAATAATATACTTGGTTAAAAATGAAATATCACCTCAATTGTTCTTGTTAGCAACGACTGTTGATGTGGCACATTGACAATTCATTGATGAGAATTAAAATGACTTGCATCTACAAAATGCAAATTGTCATTGTATCTAGTTGTATTTAGGAAATTAATATACCATTTCCATTTATACAATGAAAAAAGGAAAATACATATACTCCAATATACAAAAATAATACTTTTTGTACTAGATAATACGTTTTGTGTAAAGAAAATTGTAAATCAGCATAAAAGGGAAAAAAGCCCCAACGTATTTGAATATTAATGAGCCAAAGGAAAATATGGAAACATCAAATATTATTATTGTGACTATTTTATAGTATAAGTTTTAGCACACCATTTGGCAACATATTCTTCCAATTATTTTAATGTACCTAATTTCAACTTATCACTGCGTTAATACTTTTTATGCAACTTCCCTTTAGAATTTACCACAGTGGTCTGCAATCTGTCTAACATTTAGTCAAGAAGTATATTTTATCATTGTAGGCCATATTCATCTTGATGCTATTAGGATGGTTCTTTGTACCGGTATATACAGCAGCTGGAGTGAGTAGTGTTTACTAATGTCACCTTAGAGTACCCATAGTACCACAGAGTACCCACAATATAAGGGGTATTCGAGTTAGGGTTGACCGGTCTATAAAAACCAACAAAAAGGCAAACATTTGGAAACATCTGTTGTGCTTCTCTATCCTGCGCCATTAATTCATCCCTGTGAATTCTCCCAAAGCTAGTTAAAGGACACGGAGATCACAAAGTCATAATGGACACATGTCTTCAATAATTTGAGACATGTTATACAATATGAACCAATTAAACTTTTAGCAAATTACAAAATGTAATAATACGATCTGCATGTCCAAATTTATCAGACTATTATTCGAAATACCATTACAAGAAACGTGTCAAGATACCAAAGGTGTAATGAGAAGTCGTAAATCACAGGACAGACATTGCAATGACTAAAAGAGAATGGACCAAATGTCAGACAATGAGTTTAAAACACCACACAGAAAACTAAAGATTGAGCAACACTAACCACACCAATGTCTGATGTGCCTTTCTAATGTAGTGTGTTCCAACCAGATTGAGCAACACTAACCACGCCAATGTCTGATGTGCCTTTCTAATGTAGTGTGTTCCAACCAGATTGAGCAACACTAACCACGCCAATGTCTGATGTGCCTTTCTAATGTAGTGTGTTGCAAAGGATAGGACTACTAACATGTGTCGAACGAAAGGCTTGTAGTCTTTTACATCGAAACCTGAGTAATGATATATTAAGGTTTATTTCCATTCATCGATTTACTCATCAAACGATTTAGTGGAATATTATTTCCCAAATTACTCAACATAAAAAATCTACATCTATTGTCTTTCTTTGCAGGTATTCACAATGCCAGAATACTTGAGGAAGCGATTCGGAGGTCAAAGAATTAGAGTGTATCTTTCAGTTTTAGCACTTTTGTTATATGTCTTCACAAAACTCTCTGTAAGTACCTGTACATATCCTATATGTGCCTATTTAATTACTGGTATTACACCTTGTACTCTTTCGGTTTGTTTGTAAATGCTTGTTTAAAGTAATCAATTCAATCATTTGCATATTGAAAGTAATATGTGATTTCTCTACTCTGTTAGCGCCTTGATTGGCAAAAAGCCAATAACTAATTCATTGCTGTTGGTGGTGGTGATTTTTCATCTTTTTATTTTCAACAATCTTTTATTGCTGTTTTCCAAGAATAATTGAATGTATGAAGATGGTTCGTTTATCAGTTTGTTTTTTTCTGTCAGCATTCACCGAAGAAGAGATATTTCATGGTGATATCATGTATATTTGAGGACAATTCGACACCACTGTCGCATTCAGTGTCGGATTTAGATCAAGAGAGACCCTAGGCTAATCCACTTGTGAGGCCCTAGGCTAATCCACTTGTGAGACCCTAGGCTAATCCACTTGTGAGACCCTAGGCTAATCCACTTGTGAGGCCCTAGGCTAATCCACTTGTGAGGCCCTAGGCTAATCCACTTGTGAGGCCCTAGGCTAATCCACTTGTGAGGCCGCTCCCAATTCCCCACCTTCACGACTGGAGGAACATGGAAGTGTGTTTAATCAATTTCAATAAAGGCAAATATGATGAGGGGGTGTTTAAAATTCTGCAATATTCTCAAATGGAGTGCAACTGTGTAAGGAAAACTACTGAAGGATTGTTTAGAAAGTACAGTACGTTATGACAGCATAAGTGTGAAAGTCCAATAACAGTGACCGGAGGCCCCAGGCTAAAGTTTGGAGGCCCTAGGCTAAAGTTTGGAGGCCCTATGCTTCAGCCTATCGAACCTATAGGTAAATCCGGCACTGGTCGCATTATAATGGCACTATGATAGATAAAATAAGACACTATAGCTACTCGCCTGTATAATATATCACAAAGTGTTCATTTTATATTGTTTTCTCAATACATGTTACAACTACCAAAGGGAATGACGTGCAGGGCCCCAGGGCAAAAGGAAACTTGGCCCCCTCCTCCAATTCTCCAAATAATGATACTCAAACTAAGTCCACCACGGTGTGTCATAAGCAAGGAATCATTACAACGTAAATGAATTGATCAATTGTAATTTAGAAAACAGCTTTTTACTTGTTTATTTGCCTGGAAACTCGTGGGTTCCGGGGCGCCGCTCCGGCTGACCCCCCTCTCAGTGGGCCTGATGACCTGGTAATGACGAGTATACGCCGCAGCGGTGTAGAACATGCGAAAGGGGTACCAGCTAGTTTTGCGGCATTATACACAGCTCACTATTAGGATGGGACGTGCATGAGTGCCTTTTGCATAGAGAATGCCACACTCATTCATTAAAAAAAACCCAAAAAATTCCCCCAACAGTTCTTAATGAACAACAACAGTTTGCTTAGAGTGATCGTTATGTCTACTTTGCGAAACCACATTTTCCTACCACATCCATTATAACCTCTTTTTTTTATTGCAATCGAATTGCCTCACCCAAACACCCGTCCAAGCTAGAGATTTAGAGATGGTACCAGATCAGGGTAGATCTAATAATAAAAAACGTCAATAATATTTTCCATGAAATCATCACACAGACATCAAACGGACACACACAGGCACAACAAAATTTATTTTCTCTTTCTGGACAACAGACCAGTAAAGCACCCCAATAACTGTCTTATTTTTGCTTTCCTGTTACTAAATAATGTTTATATATTGTACATGTATACTGCATACATTGAATTTTCAGGCTGATTTATTCTCGGGAGCACTTTTTATTACCCAAACATTTAAAGACTTGAATTTGTATGTAGCTGTCATTATTCTATTGGCGATTTCTGCACTTTTTACAATATGTGGTAAGTACAATTCTTTACTATGCACATTCAAAAGCATAATGAAGCATAACATTCGTTTTAGGTCAATATTTATGTTTGCAAATATCCATTGTTCAAATGACAATGAATCTATTCCATTTTACGTTTAGTTATTCATGTCAGGTCGTTGGATCTAACAGCTCATACAAGCCTATGACAAATACGACGTGGGTTTTGTAAATTACAAAAAGAGTGCACGCGACTCGCAGCCGCAAGTGATAAAGTTTACCAGTTGCTTGCCCAGGGTCGGTGGTTCTCTCTGGGTACTCCGGCTTCCTCCTCCACTAAAACTGGTTGCCATGATATAGCTGAAATATTGCTGAAAGTGGCATTAAACACTAAACAAAAAAGGGGGGCACGTCTATCCACGGACTGTTGTTTCAGTGAGCTAGCACTATAAAAATCCAGGTTAGCGTGTTGGTTTAGTATTAAGCGGACCTTATCATCATCTCATTGAAAATTAACTTGTTCTCGCCATGATTTAGCTGAAAAATTGCTGACTTGGCGTGAAGCAACACTCACTCACTCACGAAGATATTCCTCAATAATTTGGCTGTTGAAAGAGAAAGAAACACATAGAGGTCTTAAGTAAACATCAACCAACCTATTTTATTTTTATTTCAGGTGGTTTAACTGCTGTGATTTGGACAGATTTTATTCAAGTGATTATAATGATTATTGGTGCTTTTATTATGATGATTCTTAGTAAGTAAAAAGTATATTCACGTCACCATGTGCATAGTTTATACTGATTAGAACATCTCCGGATTTTACTAGAATTTCCATACTTCACCCACATCAATATATATGCTATTTGCACCACAGAAAACAATAACAATGAATAAAAGAACGTTAACCACACAAGTCATGTTATTGGTTGAGGAAAGTGTGTCATATTTTGGACATATTTAAGAAACAAATAATTGATCAAACATTCAGTTGGTAAGAAGGACATTAATCGTTAATATACAACAAAAGCAATTTATAATCCTGACATTAAGAATACTCTGTCCGTATTTTGTGTTTTTGTTAATAGCCCCGCATCTAGGAAATGAAAGTCTATACACCAAATTACATCAAAACAACAAAGATGCCCCAACGTAACGTTCATAGACAGAAATATAGAATACGGCCCATCTGTAGGCCATGTAGAACAACAAAAACACCCTGTTCCTTTGCTTTAATATTTTGTCTGTTTGTAAAGTTGGATAGTTTCTCATGTTCATTTACATCAATGTCCGTACTTACTAATCATTAAAACATTACAATATAAATTAATGTAATTATATTTGATAATTCGGTTGTAAATTGTTTGTGTTTTCTGCAGGTTTTATTGAAGTCGGTGGCTATGAGCAAATGATACAGAAATATTTTGAAGCATACCCTGATACAACAATAAATAATTATGGAAATGCCAGTTACAAGTATGGTAAATGTGGAATTCCACCGAGAAATGCCATGCATTTAATGAGGGCTGCAGATGACGGAAGTTTACCATGGCCAGGAATAATGTTTGGATTGACCATCTCTTCAGTCTGGTATTGGTGTTCTGATCAGGTAAAGGACAATATTATGTGATATATAAAAGATGCTCTAGATGTAGTTCTGTATTTATGTGTTTTATACTTAGAATAAAGCTTTTTTTCTTATTTGAAAGTATGTATGCATATGTTTATATGTTTTACTCCATAAGGTGTTTTTAATGTTCAATATAACACATTTTAATGAGAAGATTATTGCGTGATATACCCTGAGTATAGTGATCTGACTAATCTATTGCAGTATATTATACCCTGAGTATAGTGATCTGACTAATCTATTGTAGTATATTATACCCTGAGTATAATGATCTGACTAATCTATTGTAGTATATATATGTAATTGGTCTCAGAAGAAAACTTTGAGGAACCTAAGAGAAACAAATAAAAATATAAGCTTAGACATCCACCACATACACATGTAAATGTCATGGAAACCCTTCTAGATGTCATCGAAACCCTTCTAGGGTGTTCATATGGAATCAGTAATTGCACATGGTAACCATATGAACTGAGATTTGAAATGAAATATACTTTGAACTGCATTCTCTCATGGGCAGCTTAGTTCAATCTAGGTTATTATGCTCAAGCTGTAGTTTTCTGTGTAGTCTTATGTTCACCATTTTTGTTCTTTTAATTTTGGCCATTGCATTATCCCTGCTATCTGTCCTCAGATTTTCGATTCCTGATTGCTCCTTTGGTATCTTCAAACTTTTCTTAAAGCAACGGAAAAAAAGACCACGATATGTGTGTGGGTGTGTGTTTGTGTGTGTGTGTGTGTGTAGTATTTTGTTGATTGAAGTAAATATATTCTTTACAGGTTATCGTACAAAGAGCTCTTGCTGCCAAAAATTTATCGAATGCTAAAGCAGGAACAATATTTGCAGGATATCTAAAATTCTTACCTCTTTGGTTGATGGTCTTTCCTGGAATGATCTCCAGAATTATATTTAAAGGTTAGTTACATTTTGGAATCTTCAATTCTATTTTCACGGTGAAGTGTACTCGATACAACATTATGGGATAAAGTTTGTCGGTGACTTAGGGCAGGTCGGTGGGTTTCTCAGGGTACTCCCGTTTCCCCCACCAATAAAACTGACAGCCGTGATATCGTTAAGATATTGTTGAAAGTGGCGTTAAACACCTTAACCTTAACTACCAACCCATTTTTATAAGGAAAAAAGATTCAAGACTTGTTGGTCGAGGCTGAACGCACCGAATCCATTTTCTTGGAGTGCGAAAAACATTTTGCTTTTTTATGTAATGATACATATTTTACTGAACACATATTTCACACACTGCCTGATAGAATAACTTTACCTGAGTCATCTTCCCACGCTGATTTGGTGTTTATTTAAATTCGATCATCCATATATTATATGCTTACTTTCAAACCTATGCTGCTAACAATATTAAAAATAATTCCCATATTTCAGACACAGTAGGATGTGGTGACCCCGACAAGTGTGAAGAGGTGTGTGGATCGCGAGCAGGTTGTTCAAATATTGCCTTCCCTAGATTGGTGCTAGGAATAATGCCGACAGGACTTAAAGGACTAATGTTGGCAGTAATGATGTCTGCCCTCATCTCTTCTCTAACGTCTATCTTCAACAGCAGTAGTACATTATTTACTATCGACATATGGCTTAGGATTCGTAAGAAGGCATCTGATGCTGAACTTATGATTGTTGGAAGGTCAGTATGCTAATATATTTCAATGAAATGTTTGAAGATTCCAAAGGAGTAATCAGGAGCCGTTAATCAATACAATACAATACTCACACGAAAAAGACAAAAAGTCAAACAATGAACTACAAAACACTACACAAAAAACTGGATTGAAGAACAAGAGCAAAAAAAAAACATGAATGCTACAGAAGGGTAAGCATTTCTTGCTACATTAGTGGGACCGGAAGTGTTGCTGTACAATACATGTGAAACGGTTTTTGTTTTGTTGGATTTTTCTCCACTTGTTATATATGTAAGTGACAATGGAAAGCGTAGTAGAGATGCGTTGTGATGCATGTAACGTTATTTAATTCTTGTCATATCAATCTAATCAAAATAAGATTGTTGTTGTGTTTTTTCTCTTTTTTTTTCTTTGGCGATACACAAACAGGCAGACATCATGAAGTAAAATCAAACTCATGTTTATTTGTCTGACCAGACAAATGCTGGGAAAGACCGTTACTACTTCAATAGCAATTAAAATAATCAAGCCTTTTTGATTTCATTTGTAAAAAAACTTAAAAAATATTATTTTTAGAGACAAAATATATATCAGAGAACAGTTAAAAACTATACATGTATTAATTTAGTATTTTTAAGCAACATAAATATGAATACATCCCACTACTGAGCGGCAGTTAAATGTGAATATAAGATTAGGGTCATGGTTTTTAAGGCCACTTTGAACAACATGTCAGTGGAAGTCAGTTTAATTAGTTGAGGAAACCGTAGTACCCAGAGAAAACCAGCAACCCGCACAAGTCATTGATAAACTTTATCACATAAACTTTAATGTTGATAGGCAGTGATAGGTAGTTGTAAATCCAACTAGCATACGATCATGTCCACGACAACGACGGTCATTGGTACCGCTACTGAACGTCGGTCTACTGTGAAGGTATGATTATATAGATCATATCATATATGTTGTTTACTTTCCTTTAGATCATGTGTACTTATTTTGGTGGCTGTATCAATCGTTTGGATCCCAATCATTCAGCACATCTCTGAACTTTTCCATTACATCCAAGCAATAACTAGCTTTTTGGCTCCACCTGTATGTGCAGTTTATGTTCTAGCAGTATTCTGGAAGAGAACAAATGAAAAGGTATGTTTAGAATACCGTCTGTTTTGAAGGTCGAGACAAACATTATCGCTAGTATTGCAACGAGTTAGATAGGGAGCAGTGATACTGGTGATAATTTATGTCGAGACCTTCAAAACTGATATTATTGTTTTTATCTGTATTTAATGTCATAATGTGACGTCACACTTAATTTGTTGATACTGACACTATCATTCAGCCAGATAAAAACAAATGTATACTTTACTGATAAATAGCAATATCATTAAATCTCTTTATTATGTGACTCATCATGGCATACATTGGTGAATATCTTTCTTTCATGTATAACAGGGTAGTGTTACTAGTTAATGGGACCATATTGCATATATCAGATATGAATTGGTTACAAATATGCAAATGAAATAAAACAAATACCACACCTTTAGAACAGTTCTAACAAACTGATAATAAATTTAGGAACATGTAAGGTGATAGCCCTGATACATATATAAATGAATGCTCATTATCCTGGCTTGGTACAGACACTGTACTAAAAAGTAGCAGGGCTAAGCTAATTGTATTGTCCCTTAATGGAATGATGCGGTCATGCAAGTGTTTTTTTCTAAAGTGGCGACCATCACATAGCATAATGAGCAGCATTGTTGTGAAGAATGTCATGATCTTGAACCCAATAAATAATACACTGTATATTTGTTTTTCGCAATGCATATTTATTTTTTCATATTTATATTCTACAAAAAGAGCCAATGGACTTAACGGTCGCTTAAATGTTACATAGTATACAAGGCTATCGGAAGTCATAATAGTGAAACAATAGTCAAATTTGAACCAAAATATAATTGTCAATACCATTTCTCATCATCTGTATATACTTATTTACTTAGTCCTTGCTATGCCTCATGGCACACAGGGCAAGGACAAGTTTCTTCCACTCTTCTCTGTTGTTGGCTTTTCTTTCTATTGTACCCCAGGTGTATCCTCTTTCCTTTATTTCATTTTCGATGGTGCGCCTCCATGTTGCTTTAGGTCTTCCTCTTTTTCTTTTCCCTTCTGGTGTCCATCTAAGGGCTACCTTAGTCATGTCTTCAGATGGTTTACGTATAACATAACCAAGCCATCTCCATCTTTTTGGAATCAAAAAAGTCTCCATGTCCTTGGTGTTTGAGATGTCATGCAGGTCTTTGTTGGAGATTTTGTTGGACCAGAATATCTTCATTATCTTTCTCAAACAGGTGTTATGGAAGCTGGAGAGTCTGTTGATGTCTTTATCAGTCATTCTCCAGCACTCTGAGCCATATAGGAGCACAGATAAGTACACAGCTGTTATAAAGTTTAAGCTGTATATAAGTAACAGAATACTGTTGAACATGACATTCATATCTTTCGAGAAAAGTTTATACAGGACAAGAAGAGCCTAATTGTTAAAATCATTGACTTAATAGTTAAGTACTTCACTGTGACATTGTTACTTGTCTGAATGCAAAGCAAGCTGGAGTGTAACGTTTGGGTTGCATTGTGCATTACAAACTCCATCCTCCGGAGTGCCTGGTAAATTATTATCAAGATGTGGGAAATGCATATTGGCAAAATAATGACGTACATTTGAGCTGCTACTGTTTGATTTAAACATATAATGTTTTATACGTTAATTGTATTTCGTTTCTTCCTAGGGTGCATTCTGGGGTTTGATGGTAGGACTCTTCGTTGGTCTAGTTCGATTTATATGGGAATATACGTACACAGTTCCCCCATGTGGAGAGGAGGAGGACGACACTAGGCCAGCTATCATCAGTAAAGTACATTACCTTCATTTTGGTATTATATTGTTTGGAATATGTTTTATTGTAACAGTGGTCATCAGCTTACTTACAAAACCTATTGAGAATAAGCACGTGAGTATTATATTAATTACCTCATTTCATTTCGTAGTAGTGTCGAACAGAAAAGAGAATATGACTTTTATGTTCTCTAGTATCTTAAATTTATTCATATGATAAATGTTATTGTGGTAAAAGTAGACTGCTATTTTGGAATACATTTTTATTAATTCATTATTACTTTAACATTTAGCATGATGCACTTTTGCAACTCGTGTCTTAAATTATAATAAATAAAGATATTGATGCTTGTATTTAAATAATATAGGCATGAATGTTAAGCAAATTATTATACACATATGACTTATATTTAATAAAATAAATTGATATAATAATAATAATAATAATAATAATAATAATAGTAATAATAATGCAATTTAATAATGCAATTAAATAATAATAATAATAATAATAATAAAAATGAAATAATAATACAATTTAATAATAATAAAAATAATAATAATAATAATAATAATAATAATGATAATAATAATAATAAAAATAGTAATAGTACAATTTAATAATAATAATAATAATAATAGTAGTAATAATAAAAATAATAATAATACAATTTAATGATAATAATAATAATAATAAATAATAATAAACAATACAATAATAATAATAATAATAATTATTATTATTATAATTAAAAAAGAATGTCTATATATGTCATCTATTACAGCTACATCGATTGACTTTCTGGAATCGATATAGTACAGAAATAAGAGAAGACCTAGATGCAGAACCAGAGAGAAAGCAACAACACCAAGATACAAAATTAGATCATCTAGGTGAGCTCCAAATGTCATCATTTTATAATATTGTCCGTGTTTCTGAATTATCCATTCTTGATTGCTCCATTAATTGTCGGTGATATTTATTTACTACACCACAAGACGGTTTTGTCATAGAATGGAACAAGCAGTCATCAAAAAAGGTTCAATTGATAGAAAGAGGCAGGAATTACCTTTAAGATGAATCACCAGTTAGATTTAAATGATAATTTGCAAAGATTGCCAAATTTGGATATGGACGAGAATCAACAACAAAAAGCCCCTCATTTTAGTTTCCATGAGAGACATTGAAGTAAACGAAAACTTCTTTTTGAAGATACTGTATTCAAAAATATATTCGTATTTGTTATCTCTCGGGATGACATACTAATATCTTGCCAATCCATGTTAAAATTCCTAGCAAATTATGGGTTCCAAGAAATATTTTCTTAAGAAAAGTTTGAAGAAAGATACCAAAGGGGCAATCAGAAGCCGTAAATCGAAGAAGAACAGACAATACAATGGTCAAAGGAACAAACAATGATGTACAAAACACTACACATAAAACAAGAAATGAACAACATGAACCCCACTAAAACTCTAGAATTTGTTTTAATCAAAGTTCGTAAAATTCATTTCAGCTGATGAGGATTGGTCTACTATCCCTTGGTACAGGAAAGCTTTCAAATGGATATGTGGCATAGAGAAAATGGACGAAGAAAAACAGCTTACAGATGAGGAAAGGAAAGCTATAGAAGCTAAGCAGAATTCAATCCATGAAACAAAACGATGGAGAATTATCTTAAATGTGAACGCTATGTTATTGATGACACTTGCTGTATTTTTATGGGGATTTTATGCTTAAGATATTTTAGAACTATATATCTGCTTATAGTGAAACAAGCATATCCAAATTAGATCATCAAAGATCTCAAAAGGCACATATGGATATAGAAATAATCTAGAAAAAGCTTCTATATGTTACTTAAAAAGGTCTCTGAATATTACTTTAGAGTGTCTCAGAATATTTATATACATATTATATTTTGCTATGTATGTTAAGAATATTATGAAATATAGCTTTATCTAACAATCCATTGACATTATTGATTGATCAAATAATTGTTTAAGTATTACAGTTATAGGTTATGATGGGAACAAGATTATAAACAATCAAATCATTCGAAATCTTCACGTATTTATCATTGTATTGTTGAATGAACAAATGGCCACACAAAGGGGTAAATGTAATACTTTTTTTCTTCATATATTGATTTTGTAAATACTTAATCCAAATAATTAAGTTTGATTTTTTGTAAAAATTATCATAAAATGATAGACTCGAAATGCTTCTTTTCTTGTTCAAAATACACTATTAGTTGTATTAGGATTTACTTTAAACTACTTATTTAACATATACACTAATACAATTTAAAAAAAATAAGCTTAAGTTTTACATTACATTCAACCGAAACAATTAAGCTGTATCTGTTGAATGTTCTAACTTGTAATAGATTTGCACCTGAATCAAATGTGTGAGCCATATTTAGGCATTTATATACTTTGTTCATATTACAGTGAAATCTGTATAAACCGTACCTCATTGGGGAGACTTTTATGTTAAGAATATACAGGTGTTTGGTTTATACAGATTGATTTGACAAATATTTCCTACATTAGGACTTTTTAATAGTTCAGTTTATACAGGAATCCTTTTTATTCGGGGTTTGATTTAGACAGGTTTCTCTGTATTTCATTTACCATGCACGTGTAGATGATGCAACACCATTGAAGTTGAGCGGCTACAGTATTGTATTTGTATAGCATTGTTATTATTTATATGTCACATTTAATCCTTGGAAAATTTATATAATCCTTATGGCAGCCTCTCCACTGGTATGCGTTCGAATATTGACCAATCAGAACACTGCATTTTGTCTCGAGAAACATGGTTTGACGAATCAGAATTTATCTGAATAATGCACTGGAACAACGAACTTTAGTGCTATTGCAACTAAATGAAGCGTGCTGATTGGTTGATATTTGAATACGAACATCGTACACGAAAAGACATATCTTATATTGTGTATAAATGTTCTGGTTTCTGTGAATTTGTCCTTCGTTTTTGATGTTCATATTAAAAAATAAAACATCATACATTTTGTATAATATGGGATGCAAACAAACAAAAATACACACTTCAAGAGAACATAGAAAGCATGTTTGTGATAGAAAAATGCATAATGTATATATAACTATTGTCGCCAATTAAGTGGATATAAATATATACTTTTATACACATATATTAATTATTACATGAATTTGTATAGCTTTTATCTAATAAACGGAAGAAAACAATATAATTGTTTTTTATTTGAATCAAACGAAAATTTAAACTATAGGGAAAGACAATATTCACGCCTTGCTCCTAATCTATGCATATGGTGACAACAACTGATTTGTTTCATTTTCTGCTTGTGACAATTCAATTCGTATGACTATTTATTTCACTAAGCCTATTGGACCAATTGCTTCCAGTTGGGTCCCTCGCTTAAGGGACCACTCGCTGGAGTTTTCTACTCTCAGCTGTTCAAGTACACACAACACACTGTAAGTTTTACAGTGAACAGCATTGTATCCACTTCCAAAGGCCTTGATTTCACTTACTATGTGGATAACACACCTATAATCTGAGATAGATAAGTAGGTCACTGTTTTATTAGTGTTCTTCGATTTCAAGGTTTCTTAAATCTATCACAACTAAATTTGTGAGTTCGAGTCCCGCTCATGGCTAGGTGTACTTGATAAAACTTTATGTGATAAAGTTTTTCAGTGCCTTGCAGCAGGTCAGTGCTTTTCCCCCGGGGCTCTGGTTTCCTCCACCAATAAAACTGACCGCGAAGATTTAACTGAAATAATGTTGAAAGTGGCGTTAAATACCATAGCCCTAATCCTTCTTTTAATGACTTTGAAATTGATATTACATTACTCTGAGTGATCTTCATTTAATAAGTTAGGATTAGGGACAAGTAAACAAACAAGTCTAAAATTAGTAACACTTATGAAATAACTATCAAAATCCGTATTGTATTCATTGATCAATCTTAATTGTACTGTACTAAAATGACTAACATTATTTATATAAAATGTGTAAGAAGATGACCATTTAGTTAAATCGTTCTGCAGAGACAATAATAAACGATGGATTTTCATAAAGTACTGCGTTGACTACTATTATACCTATTTTGTCCCAGTATTGTTAAAAATGCTGTTATAGTGACAACCAGAACCTTTTACGCGTAATGGAAGCGGGAGGTTTGGCTAAGTAAAATCGGATTCAACCCACCATTTCGTTGGAAATGCCTGTACCAAGTCAGGGCCATTGCGGTTTTCCCAGTTTTCCGGTTGTTGACTGATTTTGTCTGTTTGTTGACTTATGAGCTTTGCCTTTCCCTTTGGAAGATTGCTCAGTGTTCTGTAATTTTGTTATTATACCCTTATGCTACTAATATTAATGAGACCAGGCCCCGGCGCCACAAAACTAAAATATTCTGAGAATAAAAATATTCTCAGAAAGAAAATATTTACTCAGTTGAGAATAAATCTTCTTTTCCACGCCACAAAACTTTTTTCTCAGATTTGAGAACGTTCTTAGTTGAGTAAAAAAAATTCAACTACGTATGTGGCAGCATTCTTCTTCTTGTCCTGTATATCCCTCTTTTATGTTGAGGAGAACCACTATCGTGTTGATTAAAAATATTTCAATACTCTAAAATACAATAAAAGTCTATATATCCGAAAAAGGGGGAGTTTCTTCAGTGCACATTGTGGAACTCTCCTGTGTGGAAGACAGAAAAGAACTAGTAAACATCGGGAAAAGGAACGGGAGTTTTGATGTAAGTTGTCAAATTATCGTCTGTTTAACACATTGCATTATAAATATGGACACTAAAGGGAAAAGTGGGTCCATCTGACCATGGACGAAGAAATGCTGCTCATTGAGCAATCAAAATTAAAAGATGAGGAACTGTGTGGAAAACTGATGGCAGATACCATTGGCATCATCAATA
This sequence comes from Gigantidas platifrons, assembly GCA_002080005.1. Classification (NCBI taxonomy): domain Eukaryota; kingdom Metazoa; phylum Mollusca; class Bivalvia; order Mytilida; family Modiolidae; genus Gigantidas; species Gigantidas platifrons. Next base: position 499,389 of record MJUT01064136.1, read on the forward strand.
AACTCTATCGTGGGTCGCCTAATTTCTCAAATAAATCATTATCTGTCATGGTTTCTAAGGCATTACTTCTATCTCTGTATACCCTACAACTTGGAATTATTGCATGTCTTTCTCTTCTATGTTTCCTTATTATTCTTGACATCATCTTGAATGTTGAGTAAATTACTAAAGTATGGTTTAAGCCATTCTCGAATATTTAAGAATATTCTCAAGCTGAGTACAAACATTTTGCTCAAATAGTTTTGTGGCGGTCAATTTTTCTCAGAATACAAAATTTAAGAATATTCTCAAGCTGAGTACAAAATTTGTACTCAAATAGTTTTGTGGCGCCGGGGCACAGGATAAGGTACTGGTACTTATTTTTTTCATTTAACAAATGTATAGATTTCAATATAGATTTTAATTGGGGAAAAATGGAAAATAGTTAGGATTAAGTTGTAAGCAAACAGCACATATAATATTAACAAAATCGAGGTTAAAAAATAAATGTAGCGAATAGTACTTTTATTGTTGTTCTTCATCTCTGTCAGCATAATATCTACAATCATCGTGGGATTATTAAATAAAAAAAACGAAAATACCCCCTTATCAGAAGAGATATATGAGTGTATCACCATCAAATAACAGAGGTTGAAAATAGACTTTAGCCACTAGTAACATTATCGAATTCAAAGATAGATATGAAACACCAGTTGTGTCAAAACAAACATATGATAATCTTTTGATTCTGACTGTTAGATTGCAGTCCTGGTAATTCTAATAATAGTAAAGGCACGGGTGGCTCAATGAGTTAGGTAGTTGGATTACCTTACAACTCATAAACGCCTATCACCAATACGGCGTGGGTTCGCGTCCCGCTTTGTGAATTACATAAAAGGGTACACTCGACTCGCAGCCGCAAGTGATAAAGTTGACCAGTTACTTGCCCATGGTCGGTGGTTCTCTCCGGCTCCTTCCACCATTAAAACTGGTCGCCTTGATATAGCTAAAATATTGCTGAAAGTGGCGTTAAAACACCAAAAATCAAAATCAATCACTAATAATAGTGTATGTCACAGGAAGACGCACGAACCGCCATATATAGTAATCCTCTTGTGTATGAATGGCAAAGAGAATATCTAATAAAAACTTTGAAAACAATATACAGTTCCTGTTGTCAATTTCTAAATATAATTACAGAATTTTCCAAACACAAACGCTTTCATACTTAATATACAAGATTGAGGGTTAGAGCAAGTATTATGGCGTTTAACGCCACTTTCAGCAATATGTCAGTTATATCGTGGCTGTCAGCTTTATTGGTGGAGGAAACCGGAATACTCGAAGAAAACCACAAACCTGCCACACGTCACTGTCAAGCTGTATCGAGTACACCTCTCCATCAGTGAGATTCGAACGCACATTTGTAGTGATAGGCACTGAAAGTATATGTAGTTGTAAATCCAGCTATCATTGGATCACGACCACGGTGGACCCTACATTAAATTGAATGTGTAAAATCTATTTGCACTCTTGTATTTCATGTATATGTTGGAAATTTAGAGTAATTGAGAAAAGCTAAATCGTGCTTATCTCCCTTTGCATTCTTTGCATCGTTACTTATAATATCAATGGAAGATGGGAATAATGTAGATATAGATATACATAATTTCTTTGTTAATGATTCGATACAACAAAGCATAAGAATGACATTTTTATGAAACGTTTTTAACACATACTAGAACTTTAAGCACTTGATCGATCGTTGCCATCATCTTTTCTTAAAACGGTACCACGGTACGGTATAATGCATTATTATAGATAACACGTATCATGTATAGCGGGCGGATGTGTACGGTATATATATAATGACACGGGTTATAATTGTAATTTACAGTTTGAAAATGTTCACAAGCTGCCAACGTTATACTGAAGACCTTTGAACTGAGTGCTATGTTCACCGATTGACATATGAGTGCTTGACTCTTAACAATACCGCAAATACTTATCAACAATAGACAATAGGTGTAGAATGGATATTTACAGTTGAAACATTGTTTATGACTCAATAAATCCTACTGTGTGGTAATTCAGATTATAATACACACCGCAGACAACATTAGTTGATTGCTAATTTTAATTATCGGTACACCGGGGATCACGGTCGACGTGTTTCCAACTGTGTGCACTTTACTTTAAGTAAAAATCAAACTGATTTTTAAACGAAAATAAAGACAAAAAGAAGAAAAAAAAAGAAAAGAAAAGAAGAAACAATTTCTTTGATCCTCTACTGGGTTTTTCGTTACGTAACAAGTCTATTAGCAATATAAAGGTTTTTATTTTAACAAACATGATACTTGCTTTCCCCCAATTAAACCAGACAAAACACACCAAAAATAACCAGGTGTGATGATGGAGTAATATACTAATTGTTGTTTAAAAGTACATGATCAAATAATGAGCCACATCACGCGAAGAACAAATTATTTTCTTGTGATATGATGCTGAGGTCTGTTTCGTATGCAAAGCAAACAAAACAAGCTCTAGTTTTGCTCAGCTTTACCTCGTCGAAGCAACAGTCTGCGGGTAGACATTTCGGTCCACGCAAACACATGTTTCTCACTTCAAGCCAGCCAGTCTTTGCTTTTTTTGGTCAGTAATGATGCATATAACTAGCACAGACCGCGGAACATACCTATAATAATACACACACCCAGCGTGGACGATTACCGTTACACCACATAGGCAGTTCAATTGTTGATAAATTCGATCGAAGTGAAATGTATGAAATGAAGGAGAGGGACAGATATTCCGATGGTTCATTGGTCCGAAACTCCATTGGTCCAAAACTATATGAATGTATTTCTAGATTACAATTCCCAATACTTTACCACACCCGTAGATATGCTTCAAAAATTTCAGGGGAACAGAAGTGTCGAAAATGAGGAGGAGAGGAAAAGTTTGTCACGAGGAAGATAATAGGATAAATGGTAATGATGTGGCGGTAGAAGTAAAGAAAATAGGAAAAGACCATGGTTGGGGAAATGCAATGTGGCTTTGAAGCGAGAGGGTGGTTTGCCTTTTTTAAAGTCTTGTACTTCTACTATATATTCCACAATGTAATCAGCAACGATTCGGACACGAAACAAATCCATATGAATATTATGGGTGACATTGATTTTCCTGTCATTTTACAGTAACATGACGAGAGTCACTAGTTGAGCAGGAAGTGCTTACCCTTCCGGTGAATCTGTGTGCACCAACACCTTTAGTGGGGTTAGTGTCGCTCAATCTTTAGTTGTTTGTATAGTGCTTTATTGACAATACTGTGTCTCCTCGACTTGATCAGCACTAAAATTTAACTATCAAATCATCAAACTTGTTTATGCTACAGTTATGGAATATATCTTTTATTGCTGTTCTTCATTTCCTAATTACATATTGAGGTCTTCAGTGATCAGCATATAATTCATAGGCGAGTCCATCTTTTGTCATTAGCGTGCCGATGAAAAGTTTGAGGACATTAACGGGGAAATCAACAGCTTAAATCGAAGGACAGAAGAATCCAATGGTCAAAAGAAAAGAGAAAAAAGATCAATGATCTCATTAACGGGGTAATAAGACGCTTAAATGGAAGGACAGAGAATACAATGGCCAAAAGAAAAGGGACAAAAGATCAATAATCTCATTAACGGGGTAATAAGACGCTTAAATCGAAGGACAGAAGAATCCAATGGTCAAAAGAAAAGAGAAAAAAGATCAATGATCTCATTAACGGGGTAATAAGACGCTTAAATCGAAGGACAGAGAATACAATGGCCAAAAGAAATGGGACAAAAGATCAATGATCTCATTAACGGGGTAATCAGAAGCTTAAATCGAAGGACAGAGAATACAATGGCCAAAAGAAAAGAGAAAAAAGATCAATAATCTCATTAACGGGGTAATAAGACGCTTAAATCGAAGGACAGAGAATACAATGGCCAAAAGAAATGGGACAAAAGATCAATGTTCTCATTAACGGGGTACAAAATGTAATAAGAAGCTTAAATCGAAGGACAGAGAATAAAATGACCAAAAGAAAAGAGACAAAAGATCAATGATCTCCAAATACTACACAGAAAACTAACGAGTGAACAACCCGAGCCCCTAAATAAAATAGAGAGTGTGAAAACGTACTTTTATTCCGGCGTTTATAATTTCCGGTTAGGGTTAGTGTTAGGGTTAGGGTTAGCATGGAAAAAATAACTTAGTGCAGTAATTCCTCTGGAAATTATACACTAGTGTAACTTGACCTCTGGAAAGAATACACTAGTGGAAAGAATACACTGTTACAAGTGCTCCGTAAGGGTAATCAGTTCTCGCTCCACTAAAGGCACTGGTCATAGTTGGAAAGAATACACTGTTACAAGTGCTCCGTAAGGGTAATCAGTTCTCGCTCCACTAAAGGCACTGGTCATAGTTGGAAAGAATACACTGTTACAAGTGCTCCGTAAGGGTAATCAGTTCTTGTTCCACTAAAGGCACTGGTCATAGTTGGAAAGAATACACTGTTACAAGTGCTCCGTAAGGGTAATCAGTTCTTGTTCCACTAAAGGCACTGGTCATAGTTGGAAAGAATACACTGTTACAAGTGCTCCGTAAGGGTAATTAGTTCTCGCTCCACTAAAGGCACTGGTCATGGGATTGTCCTTAGTCGGTCGATGAGCAATGTTCTTCAGTTAGATGTTTTTGTCTAATTATGGTGTGTCCTTAGTCGCTCGATGAGCAATGTTCTTCAGTTAGATGTTTCTGTATAATCATGGTGTAAATTTGTTGATGCCAGATTCCTCGTCTCTTTGAGGAGAATGCACGTAATTATTACATAAAATATAGGTTTACTGCATACAGAATGTTTACATATTAACCATACGATTAAACAGATCTTCTTCTAACCAGTACATGTGGTTTTACGAGACATTATTACTTGGGAATGAAATAAAAACAACGGGATTTGATGCTTAAACGTTGAGTCATGTAATTATTCATAAACAGTCGCGTTCTTGTATTGTCAGTTGTTGCTAAATAGAAGTATGTTAGAGTATCTCACCTACGGGACATATGTATTTCCAGACTGAGTAGGTATGGGATCGGCCTTCGGTACACCCCCTACTGTTACGGATATTCGTAAAGAATTTATAACGTTTGACGTCACCGTAATCGCTTTTTACAAAAATTATGCAACTGTTTGGTAGTATACATACAAATCCACATTTTAAAAACTATTTCTAGAAAATTACATCACGAACGCATGTACCTTTTTTTTATATCTTCGATGAATATGTGACTTGAAAAATCGTGATTTAGCCATATCTGGATGATTTCAGCAATCTTGTATTTCACCTTTGAATATAGCAAGAGGCCAAACAACCAATGGTATTGAATATATCTACGTAAAAGTAGGACAGCTATGACAAATAAAATGAAATAGTAAGAAAGGTACACCAGGCATAGTTCAGAATAACTAGTATCACATTATGCATGCTATATGTATTTATAGAATTGATGAAGTGTAGACATGTTTTCTAAAAATTTGTTGATATGTAACTTTTCTGATATTGATAATAAATAAAATGAAAAACAAATAAATAGCACATTGTCGGAATAGTTCCAAAATCCTATCGAATATTCACAGGGGAAGAAGCACCAGCCATGCCTCTATCACATATATACATGACCGCTTACTTTTCTCGCATTTCAAATTCAAAATATGAGGGGGTTATGTTAGTCTTACGAGCACGAAACCCACTATTAGTGAAATGATGTGTCTAGGGTGTGATTTAATTAAAACATCATATATTTTGTAACCATGGACAAACAAACAACAGGGACGCAGTGGTCTAATTATTAAATCGATCGATCGCCTGTAGTAATCATACCATTTCACCAATGGTGTAAATGTTCACAGCCAACTCGACTCGGTGAGGTGTTGTTTTTCAAATACCACAAGTGAGAATGCTTGACATGAACTTATCGGTGCTCGGTGACTTTCTCTGTGAACGTAGAATTAACGTACGGCAGACTATATATGATGAAATATAGATGAAGCTAATGTGATTCATTGCAACATCGAATATCAAATTGAAAAACAAACGATCAAAATAGTTGGACAATGCAAACTTTACAATACAATATACTTAATACAATGTGCCATGACAATATATTTTGACATGCAATTTATCACCAGTACTGCTCTATCCATATAAAATTGCTAGGTTAACATGACAAGAAATATTGTGAATCAATATGGTCAAAGATCAACGCTGAATACCTACATGTATGTCAAGGCAGACAAAAAGCAACAACCTGTGATCCACACAATCCAAGGGTAAATCAAAAGCTCATCAAGAACACGAGCTCACAACAAAATCGGGAGTGAGGTGTTTTGTAATCCATTTGTATACTTTAATTTCAACCGCAGTCAATGAAATAAATCATTGCTTTGTAATTATAAGTATATCATAGATTATAATTATATTTCACATGCTAAGCATATTGCAGGATTGGAGTAAAAATAATGAATTATCAAATGATCTACACACTAATTTGTCAGTATCCCTGTTAGTCATATTACAAATCTATGCTGTGTTACCTACTCGAATTGTTATAATCAAATCAAACTGTGTTGCCATGCAAATTAATAATGATTTGTGATGCATAATGCATATATACAATGTTAATAAGAAAAAAAAAACCCAGAATAAATAATTTTAGTATATATATTAACTTTTATTCCTCTGTAACATGCATGTTTCAAAAATTAGAATAAATGTACAATGTAAAGAGCAATTAATGTCGTGACACTAGAGAAGAGAGAGAAGAAGAAACTGATATAAAATCTATTCCAGGAGAGTTAATGATTTGTGACGTATAGTGCATACATACGATGTTAATAATAATAATAAAAAAAAAAGATCATAAGAAATAATTTTAAAGCAAAATATTAAATAAGTTCAAAAGTCCCGTATTCTTATCACCAATTACTCATTTACTGTCTTCATAAAGTTGCATTGGTGGAGAAAGAAGGCATATGAATTTTCTTCATTTGTTTGTCTTTGAACATAGTTATTTTTAAAATATAACAGCATGTATAATATATTGACAAACAATTTTACAGCCTTGTCAAAATAATCTTAGTGATGTGTGAGCTTAACTCTGACGCAAGAAAAAGTAATTGCTCAAGTACCACAAAGAACTTGTACTAATACAATTACATATGTTTTTTTTTATCCATTTCACACCACTTTGTTGTCTGATCTATGCAAGCAACGACAGAAATTTCAAGCATCAAACTGATTCAACGGTAAACAACTATAAATAATACAGAAAATTATTATAAACCCTCATAACTATGATGAACTTAGTAAATTAGATTAACCTCCCCTCCTCTACAGTATAAATGACCGTCGATATAAGAGGTTTGATTATGCTCTTTTAAGTTTGTAAAAGCTGGTATTTATTAACAAACACACTGTGTAATTTTGTTTCTGAAAAAAAAAAGTGATAAATGATAATTAGGAATGTTGCTATCCAATAATAATATTTTTATCACCCAACAAGACAGAGAAAACAACACGTCACAATACATACTAGAAGCCATTAATATTGGGGCTCATAACATTATTACAAAACCGGATATAACTGGATCATATTCATTACGTCAAAATGATTCCGATGTTGTAAATTACTCTAAGTGTACATGATTGAGGAACGTTATTGCGTGAGCGATTGTTACTTGCGGCAAGGAGTCAATTTCCGGAGCATCTGAGTTCATCCTCGGTTTTTACTGGGGTTCATGTTACTCGATCTTTAGTTTTATGTGTATGTTTTATAGATCGTTGTTTGTTCTTTTGTACTTGTTCTTTTGGCCATTGTGTTGTCTGTCCTTCTTCGATTTACGGATTCTGATTACCCCTTTTGTATTTTCGAACTCTTCTTGTTTAGCAGCCAGGGAGGACATTCCCCAGATACATCATGACGAGTTAATGAGATGGAGATGACAATTATGTCTACCTTGTAATGGACAAAAACGCTGAGCTGGCTCATACCAACAACAATCAAAAGTTAATTGTGTCGTTTCGATCGGAAACATTACATTGATTCTGAACGAACCATTTTCAGTTCTTATCCATTTTTTCTGCGTGCATAGAGGAGAAATACATTTAGTATATACCAAATTAATAGTCTTTGTACCCACGACCCCTCATATTCTAAGAGAGCACGCATACCATAACATCAGTAATGCTGCTTTTAATGACATGATCATTGATATGTAAGACAACTCTCCTTGTTATAGTTGAGACCCGCCGGTCCAAAGCATTAAACGAATCAAACAGTAGTCACATTGTTTACTTTTGGTTGAGTGTAATGAGAGCTGACAAGACAACTGCTTGAAAATAAAATCATTAGTGTGCTTTATTTAGGCAAACGAAAATCGTAATATAAAAGTGACCTCAAATTTTAATTTAGATTTACCAAGCTGTGATTGTGATGTAACCTACACCGAAGCTGTAGCATTTTACTACCAGACAAGAATTTCTAAGTCCTGGTAAGCATACCTGATATTTTATTGCAAGCTAAAACCGAATCCAAAAACCGAAGCAGAGTTGCAACGAAGCACAAATGTATGAAAATAGTCTTAGCGCGACAGTTATCACGGTCTTATATTATACTTTATTGTTATTTATGTTTATCAATATTTTAATATATAATATAAAATGGCAAAAATCCATTTAAACAAATTGGTTTCGGGTTCGTATTTCGGTTGAAATTTTATTTAAAATGATGGAGTTTCTGAAATGTTATTTCTGTTATGATAAAACAAGTGAACTAAAAGTGTCATTAAATATATCAAGCAGTGTCGAGAAGTTGCAGCTTATAATGACTACCTCATGTAAGAGTGATTCATCAGTATACCTCATCAATAAAATAACAAGTGTCTTGACTTTCGTAAACTTGATAACAGTAGTTCTAAAACATTAAAACTGACAACATTATTACATGCAGATGAAACTATATAAATGATGAAATTTAGCAACATAATAATTGTATTTACTCTAAATTCTTCCTTGTTATAATTCTAATCAACAGTCCAAGCATCTTTTGATGTACCCTGTTACATACACTCCACTGATTATCCAGGAAATTAATCAGCTGGTACAAGTTCAAATACAGTTTATCATAATATCAAAGTACTATTTATTCTCTTTTTCATAGCATACAAAAAACTATTCTTTTTTTCTATGATATTTTATATCATCAATTCTTTTATTGAATTCATATATAATTTTTTTTATAAACATTTACATTATTTTATCTTCTGTTCAGATAAATAATATGATTTATAAATTGAAAATCCGAGAATTGTGATAAAACTACTTTACATCATAATAATTTTTATCTGATATCTTATAACCAAATATAAGATGCTTTAACTTTAGATGTCAAATTTAGAGCGAACAACGTGTTTCTGGAATGACATTCATCAAGTACACTCAAAATCGAGTGCTTGGAAAGCCAATTAATTCTAAAGTGTGTGGGAGTAATACAATCAAAGGGTGTAAACAGCAAAGTTATTTTGGTATATATACCGTGTATATTCCAGCACCATAATATGTATTTATTTCAAGCAGATCACACAAAGATTTGCTTAGATTATTGATAATTGATAATCAAATTTTATCACACCACCACAGTAAATGTCGCAACTACTTTTTATGTTAGTTTTTTTAGTAAGGTTTCAACAATATTTCAGTTATATCGTGGCGGTCAGTTTTATTGGTTGAAGAAACCAGAGTACTCAGAGAAAACCACCGACCTACCACAAGTCACTGACAAATTTTATCACATAATGTTGTATCGAGTATACCTCACCTGAGCTGGATTCGTATTTGTATTGTATGCTTTATAACCGGAATGGTATGTTTACTTGCAGGACATTGCAGGCACACACATACTCTGTATTCATCGTACAGTGAATAATAATGCATTAAAAAAGAATTCCGAAAGTTTCTAGCAAACGGTTTAACTTAATTAGCGCCTCTATGGTGTCTTGTATTTTATTGGACATCAACATTTCAGAGTGACAGACTGTTCATCATGCTATATTTTATGGTCAATAAGTTAGATGTTCATATTTTATATACTGACGTCAGAGACAGCTATGGTTAATCTTGTAATGTGTTATTGGCGTGGAACTACACATTTTAACCAAAAGCATTCAAACAAACTTGAGATCCGATCAAATATAACTACACCATCCATGGTCACTCACTGGATTCAGTAGAAGAAGCCAAATATTTGTATCTAACAATCCGACAAGATTTAAAATGGAAAAACCTTGTAAATAACGTCTACATGAAGATCAATGGAACGCCTGGCGTAAAGATGCCCGAGTTATCATATTAAATGAAATTGCAAACGAAAAGGCATCTATTACCTAATAAACAGACTTAAGCCACCCATGATACAATTATGGGTCATGCATTATTCCTCGTCTTTCATTATCCTTCCTTTTAAGACTCAGCAGACAGAATCGTTTTTCCTAGTCCGATATTTGATTGGAATCACCCGTCGCATCCTATAGATTGTTTGAGTGTCCCATTCATGACAGGCTGCTGTCTCTTCTACTTCTGCTATCTTCATCCTGTTGACTGAAGTCAGTATTTGGTAAAGGTGGAAGTAGAAATACAGAAAAAAAAGAAACTTATTCGCCAGTACATTGCACACAACAATCGACATTGAACATAATGCAAAGCTTGCACATTATTTGTCTTTCATGTTGTGACTTTGACCTAATGAACATGCATGCTAAATGTTATTTTACATATAAATCTGATTTGATACTATATAATTGCTCGGAATTAAAATAATCACAGACAAAATATACACATGTTTCATAGCCATCACAATTTCAAGACATGGCCAAAACCAACAAGTGTTCCTTGTGAAAAAAAAAAAGATATCTACCAAGTCGGTAGAAGCTTACATATGTTCTCACTCAAAGCTTTATATGTCAGTCGGCGTTGTATCATACCAACCTACGTCTTCAGTTTATTTTTATTTTGTGCTTTCCAAGATATTGTCTTGACCATTTGGATTGTGATTCTAGATAAAATATTTACATATTACCGTTTTGATTCTGAAATTATACATATTTTTAAAGTAGGTATCTCCATAACGGCGGATAAAACAGGTACCTTTCCCATGCAAGAACAACACAGATAACGATGATTTTGAGTATTATTTTCTCAAAATTGTAGATATTTGAAGTATGATTTATGGCTTATATAACATATATTGCATGAACACTATTCCCCGGATATGTTTTCACCAGCAGGTATTCTGCGACTGGCGGAGCAAGAACTGGTCACTCTTCCGCAACAATGCAGGTGTTTCATAGGATTCATGTTGCTCAATCTTTAATTTTCTGTGTAGTATGTTTTAGATCATTGTTTGTCTTTTTGTCATTTTTCCTATAGTCATTATCTTGTCCGTCCTTGTTCGATTTACGGATTTCTTTCGGTATTTTGGTATCTTTTGTTATTTTCAAACTTTTCTTTTTAAGGTGCTAAGGAAAATTGTTATTTATTGTATTTTCATCATCAATGTAGTAAAAAAAAGAACTCTAGTATAAATAGACTATGGAGTTTTTGTTCCTGGCGTTTTAAAGGAAACAAAGGGTGTTATAATAGTGATTTTATATTAGAAAACGATATTAGTGTTATTTCCGCTTCATTAAATAATGACGAATATACGATATAATGAGGAGCTTTATAATATTAGTTACACTGACTAACACACTGTGTAACGAATATATCTTACTGATTACCTTTGAAAGAGGGATTTAGATGTAAGTGCATCAAAACTAATAAATATGTAATTTTTGTGTTGTGTGTAAGTGATCAGGTGAAGTGATCCATATGTGACGTCATCTTTGTTTTGAAAGAAAAAGGGGAGATAACTCTACTACTAACCGTGTATTAAAAACTACTGACCGTGTATTGAATATACACGGTTTCCACGTGTTCACTTTAAACCAATGATATTCCTAGAAGTTTGTAAGAAGTAAGATATATGGATTTACGTTCCAAGAATGCAACGAACTGGCCCCTGCAAAAACATACACATTATCACTTGACGGCGTTTTAAGTGGAGTTCGCATTACTAAATCGTTAGATTTCTAGGTAGTGCTCTGTATTATTTGTCCTTTTTTTCTCTTTCATTTGGCCATTGCGTTGCCTGTCCTTCTGTTTGTTGTTTCAGATTACCCTTTTGGTATCTTCAATCTTTTCTTATTAATATAAAGCAGACCATTGGATATTTCTAGTCAGTTGTTGAAAAGACGGGTCTCCTAATGACAAATATACACGTCAGTTAAGTGTACACTAATTGCAGAGGTATGCCGAAAATGACTTCTAATTCGTGCCATTCGGTTTATGCTAATTGAGGCTTTTTAGATAGAATACTAATATTCAGTAATGAGAATATGTGTTCTTTCATCAGATATATAATATAATTTCGTCTATAATTACTGACGTCACATAAATGTCCTTTAAGTATTTATTAGTAGCACTGATGAAGTTAATATTGCCATAGACAATAGACAATAGACAATATATTTTATTTATACAAGCTCAGGCACACAGGTGTACAAGAGGACATGACAAATTCACATTCTATATAAATACAAATAGACATATCATATATGCAATACAACATCACAAAATAATAAATAAATAACATACAAGAAAGAAATCGGACTGTCTATAAAAAGCGCACCATAATTTTAAGAAAAGATGCCAGATTCCTGTACAGTTCTACATGACAATACAATACAATTATTTAATAAAGACATAGAATAAAATTATTACAGTAACAACGATAGGAAAAAAAACTTTATAGAAGTACATTACACGTCAGTATTAAGCATATCCACAATGATCAGCAAAATACTACACGGAAAACTAAAGATTACGTTCAATTAGTGACCCATATTTCAATACAAGATGCATAAATTTGAATATGTTTTCCTCTAACGAAACCTCTGAAGCTAATCAGAAACGAAAAGTAAAATATTAATTTTATTTTAGATTGCCTGTTTTAATATATATATCATTAAGGAAACAATCAATTTGATGGTTTGTGATATTTACCTTATAGGTTTAACAAACATTCCAGCATTAGCATCAATTCCGTAAGTACATCCTCCCTCGGAAAAAAAAAGAAAAAAAGAAGAAGAAAATACTAGCACTATTACAGTAATACCTTGTTGTGACGAAGTAGAATACAATGTTAATTTTACTTCGAAATATCCGAGCATTTTACATATCTAGGCTTAAGTAGAAAAATGACTTTTGCTATATATATTCGTGCATACAATAGATAAACATTATAGTACATCGAAGGGGCAATAAAAGTGGCCAATCCAGAGAACATAGGGTACACAAGACACGTGTGTTTTCGTTTTCATACAAAAAGAGATGGAAACCACGCGGGTGGAAATTTAATAGAATTATGAAATGCTTAATTAAGACCATTTGATGCATTAAGGGTCAGTGAACGATGAAAATGTGCAACAGAAATGTTTAGATTTATATGAAAAGATGACTTGTTTGGGCCTTTAAATATACTTTAACACCGCCACTTTTTATTGAAGTGTCTGTCCCAAGTCAGGAAAGTGAGCTGTCTTGTATTTGTGTGTTAAGGGTGTGGATCTTTCTACGATTTTTCTATTGTATTGTGGAACTGTTCCGACAGTGTGATATTTGCTATTTTTCATTTCATTGCATATTCAACTATTTTTTTCTCTCCAAAAGTCATAGTATACATCTCTATTCATTACAATTAGCAAATGAGAGCATATTCGACCTTTTTTTTTCAAAAGTCATATTATACATCTCTTTTTCATAACAATTAGCAAATGACAGCATATTCAACTATTTTTGTTTCTTCAAAAGTCATATTGTACATCTCTTATTCATTACAATTAGCAAATGATGCAGAGAGGTAAGAACCAACCATCAAACACATGGATTAGCTTTCATATGTACAAAGAAAAGAAAAGGAGAAATAAAACCCCAGAGGAAATCGATCTTTTCATCAAAACTTTTCTGATTGATCTTAAATTCTTAAAACACAAAGATGCCAATATCAACAGCTGATAGCAATAGAGGCGCCTTGCAACTACAAAAATTGGACAGGACTAGATTTCGCTCATTAAAACGGTGACGTAGTTAAGCAAGAAGAAAGTAAATATAGATTGGAACTCCACATCACGTCTGGAATATAATCAATTATTGTCTATCATTCCTAATGTTCCCGAGTTCATCTTCTATGATCATAGCGAAAAGAAACTTTGATTAGTGATGACCAACAATTCCGCCAATATCAACACGACGAATATCTACCTCTCACCTCAAACCGTTTAACATAATAACAATCCACGACATTTGCAGATGGAAATTCAGTTAATGGCCTGGGACAGGCACAAACATTATGGCGGGGTTAAATCGGTTAATGGGATGCCAACACCTCTCTTGGTAATTAGAAACACTTAATGGAAATATAAACATGAATACTGCTACAGCAGCGAATAACGAAAGACCAATGATTAATTCCAATTCTAACATGACGTCCCTCTTTCGTTTTGTAAACAAACGACCGAGTTATCGATTTAGTATAATCTCATTAGCACATGCGCCGGTGCATGTGACTGACTTTCCTGTCGTAAATGGATATTTTGATGAATTATCGTCTGCTCGAATTTGGCAGCATAAATTGTGTGCGACATCATCCGCAAACGTAAATATAAATGACCGTCTTCCAATCAAAGTATACTATCGTATTTGTACTCTAAGACATACCAGAATCGAACAAATTCATGGAAGCCAGAATGTGTTTTGGGGTTTAAACATGGGTTGGCGGATATTAGTATTTTATCCCGAGACAGAGGCGAGTTAAAATTCAAAACACATTCTGGCTTCCATGATTTATTTCTTAATTAGTCTTCTTAGTCGCCAACAATGAAACTGATCCCTACAATGATATATATAAAGAGGCGTTAAACACCAATGCTATATTCTTATCTATTATATCAGTTGGCTATGTATATCGCTAGCTTCTCCATATATTCATATGTGATCAAGGTCTGGAAAATAAATACATAATAATAATTATTTTGTCAATAATTTACGTTTTTGTATATATATATACAGAAATTGAAACACAGACTCTCATCCAAGATTACATTCTCAATCATTATTCATTAGAGAATTTGTTTCGTTTCGGCCTGCTTTGGAATATGTTATTCTTCGAGAATTTAGACGTCACTTTGTCAACTGTCTTCCATGACTCAATACGTTGGCTTACACATAGGTAAGATATTATACAGGGGCTATGTTCAGGGTTTTTATGCTTAACGCCACTTTCAACACTATTTCAGCTATATCGTGACTGTCAGTTTTATTTATGGGGGAAACCGGTAAACCCAGAGAAAACTCCGGACCTTTCACAAGACAGTGATACATTTTACAACATAATGTTGTATCGAGTAAGCGGCATTTGAACTCGGAACTTAATGTTGGTTGGTTTATGATGGTGTTTAGCGCCACTTTCAACTTAAGTGTTGATAGGCACCATATATTATACAGTATTACAACCACATCAATTTGTACAATAAAACGAGATTGCTAATAGGGAATAAGATTAATTGCACGTGTAATTCCCCCAATAATATAATTGTTTGAGTGTTTGTACATGTATATACTTCATTGCTACACTGGTAGGAACATGTTGTTAGTTGTGTTCTTTATATATAGTGCGCGGCCGTCGTGGCCGTGATCGTATGGTAGTTGGATTTACAACTACCTATGCAATAAGTGCCTTTCACCAGTGATGTTGTGAGTTCGAATCTCGATCAGGGCGAGGTGTACAACATTATGTGACAAAGTTTGTCAGTGGTTTTCTCCGGGTCCTGACCGCCACGATATAACTGAAATATTATTGAATGTGGTGTTAAGCGCCATCAAACAAACAAACAAACAAACAATATATATAGTGTAGACATTGACCGTTTCAGTCCCGGGTTATTGTGGAAGTGTGCTTGTCCTTCGTTCGTTCGTGTTTGTATTGCTTGTTTTCTATACGGATATGTATATAGATTAAAACAGGGTGTCTGGTTCTAATATCTATTTATATCATTTTACGGTGATGTGCTATTTCTGTATTCCCCTCTTTCTGTATTTAATGTCAAGTTATAGTTTTTGCGTGGTTTTGATTCATAATTTCTAAAATTGTTTGATATCCCTCTACAAGAAAACCGAACAATCAATAAAATGTAGTTCCAGTACATTATTTACTATTTAATTGTAGATCACTATTTACAAAAGCATAATATAAATGCATATGTTTGATATTACTTTTGCTTTGCAACATGCTGCATACATTATATATAAAGGGCCCCGGTGGCTCAATGAGTTAGGTAGTTGGATTACCTAACAACTGCAAATGAGACCCTCCCCGATATCGAATCGAAAACAAATAATAAAATATCTGATATTAATGTGAGTGTTCAAGAAATTTCTGACATAATTCGAATTCTTCATCCAAATAAGGCATCGGGGCCTGATTTCATTAGCCATAAAATGTTAAAACTCTGTCCAAATAATATAGCATTGCCTTTGCAAATAATATTTAATAAATCACTCCAACAAAGTAAATATCCGACGAACTGGAAACTAGCTCATGTTATTGCAGTATTTAAAAAGGGGGATTCTTCATTGCCGTCTAATTACAGACCTATATCACTTATAAGTTGTGTTGGGAAAATAATGGAGAGAGTTATATACAAACATGTTTATAACTATCTCCACCAAAATAAACTTATATATCAATATCAATCCGGTTTTCTTCCTAAGCATTCAACAGTACATCAGTTATTAGAAATTTATAATAGCATTTTAAATTCATTGGAGAATAAGGAAGCAAATTGTTTTGTATTTTGTGACTTTTCTAAGGCATTTGATAAAGTTTGGCACCGAGGCCTTTTACATAAAATGAAAGCATATGGGATAACTGGAAATTTAATTAATTGGTTTAATAGTTATTTAAAAGCTAGACGACAAAAGGTTGTTATTAAAAACAATTCTTCAGCATATTGTGAAATATCAGCAGGGGTTCCACAAGGCTCAGTCCTTGGTCCTCTCTTATTTATTATATATATATTAATGATATTGCTGACAAACTTATATCACTGAGCAGACTATTTGCTGATGACACTTCGTTTGGTCATTCAAATAAGGACACAATGCAGTTGAAAAATGTCATTGCTCATGATTTAAATGAAATGGATATATGGTCAAAAAAGATGGCTTATGTCATTTAATCCTGACAAAACAGAAATCATGATTTTCTCTAATCGCAGCGTTCCAGAAAATCTTGATTTCTCTTTTAATGGAAAAGCAGTGCCCATTACAACTTCTCATAAACACTTAGGTGTTACATTTACTAATGATGCTAAGTGGAATACCCATGTTGATGATATTAAAAGTAGTGTATCTAAACATTTGAATATTCTACGTAAATTGAAATACCGCCTTAGTCGCACTAATTTAGATAAACTATATATTGTGTACATTAGACCACTTTTTGAATATGCATGTGAATTATGGGATAACTGTGGGATTGGAAATTCACAAAAACTGGAACAACTTCAAATGGAAGCTGCCAAAATTGTTACTGGCTTACCTATTTTTACAAAAACTGAAATCTTATATAAAGAGACAGGTTGGGAATTATTATCTGTGAGACGGAGGAGAAGGAAGCTTCAACTTTTTTATAATATAGTTAATAAAAATACCCCTAATTATCTTTGTACTTTGATTCCCCCCACCATACAAAGTACCTCAGTGTATCCATTGAGAAATGGAAATGATATCATTTTACCTTTCTGTAGACTTTCTTCGACTAGTGATTCTTTTATCCCCTCCACAATAAAAATGTGGAATAGTTTAAATAACAATATTCGAAACGTTGATACCTTATCAAAATTCAAATCAGAATTAAAGAAACTCGATCAAACGGAAAATCATTCTGTCCCCAAACATTTTTTCTGTGGTCCTCGGAAATTAAATATTATTTTAACTCAGCTAAGAAATTCAGTTTCGTTTTTGAATTTTGATTTATTTCGAGTTGGAATCGTATCTGACCCATCTTGTCGATGTGGAGCTGCCCTTGAAAATTTAAAACATTTCCTTTTGGAATGTCCTATATACATACAAGCCAGAACTACATTGATAGGTAATATCAATAGAATTACAACTTGCTACAATCTAGACATTGAATTTCTGACATGTGGCAATGATAATTTAACTTATGAACAAAATTGTATTATATTTAAATATGTTTTTGATTATATTAAATGTTCAAAGAGATTCCTTATCGTATAACTGGAATTGAATTGGTTGAACATGCACATCATGAATCCATCTTATTTTTTTTTTTTACTAATTGTGTTTGTTAATGTGAATATCATCATTGATTCGTTATTAGTGCTACATATAATAATACATGCCTTTTATGTACTTCTTTACTGTAACACATTGTAATTTGGAGAAGACTTCATAAGTATGTTTTACTTGTGTCTAATCCATTTTGTCTGTTTAATTGGCAAATAAAATATGTTTAAACTAAAACCTAACAACTCCACAGTATAGGAACCTGTACGCCTGAAATCTCTTATTGACGGGCTCTTCTGTAAACTGCATTACAGTTTCGGCGGAAATCGACTGCCCACGCTTCAAAGCAGGCAAGTTTTTCGGAATTTATTATCAACCGATACTATGTATCTGTGTAAAAAAAAATTACAGAATATACATGATTCATTACTCTAACGGACGATAAAGTTTCTTTGGATAAAATAACGCAACAAATTCAGAATTGAGTATCAAACGTTTGTTTTTACTACCAGAAAAGGTAAAAATTCCATTTCTTTATGCCCAAATTGCTTCTAATTTAGACTGTATTTGCACGGATAGCTTTGAATGTGAGAAGCATTCTTTTCACAAAGAAGCGATAAAGAAAACATATTTTTTCCTACTAAAAAATTGGATTGAAAAAATGAGTGTGCTGTCGACTGTTTGCTGTAGCTGTGTAAGTCTGTTTGACGTCGCGTTTGAAAACTGTCTGAATCCTGATTGACGTGCTAAATTTGTATTTTAAAATGTCTATCTATTTAGCAATGCTGAGGTATTCATATCTGTAATTTTGCATAAACTGTGTTCATATCTATTGACATTACCAATACAAGTATCAGGAATATTATTCAAAGATAAAGGGTCAAAAGGGACAATCTTATTTTATACTTGTTCACAAGAAACTGTTAAAATTATAAATATGACCCTATAGGGCTAATACATTAAAAATCAAAGATGCAGTCCTTGCATCAATCAATCATACGCATTCTGTCAAGTTTTTGGACATACAGGTTATTAGAATTTAATGAAAACATAGAAAAACTTACCTGCCGTGAAAGTGTAAGATGTCGAATTCCACCGAAACCGTAATGCAGTTTACAGATGAGCACGTCAATAAGACATTTCAGGCGTACAGGTTCCTATACTGTGAACTCATACAAGCCTGTCATCAATACGGCGTGAGTTCGAGCCCGGCTTTGTAAATTGCAAAAAGGGTGCACTCGACTCGCAGTCGCAAGTGATAAAGTTTACCAGTTGCTTGCCCATGGTCGGTGATTCTCTCCGGGTACACTGGTCGACATGATATAGCTGAAATATTGCTGAGAGTGGCGTTAAACACAATAACTAAATCAGTCAATCAATCATTTTATATAACTTATCTCTCGGTGATTTAATTGGAAGAAGAGAATCTGCGCATATATAGCGTAATGACCAGTGAATCCTAGGTCTATAGTAGGTGTCTAGACATCTTATCACTGTGTGCATCTTGGTACGAGTGATGGTCATTGTGTTTAACGCCACTTTCAACAATATTTCAGTTATATCGTGACGGTTAGTTTTATTGGTGGGGGAAACAGGAGTACTCCGAGAAAACCACCGACCTACATACAGCAAGTTACTGATAAACTTTATCACATAATGTTGTATCGGGTGCACCTCACCTGAGCGGGATTCGAACTCACACGTTAAAAGTTATAGGCACTCGATCGTGGTACAAACGGATATACTAATACAAAAACATAGTTATCGAACTTAGTGCACATTACGTGTTTCTGGAATAACTCTAGATCTAATCAGTTTCGCTGGAAGTCAACAGATTAGAAAGTCAAATAATTAAAAAAAAGGTCTTTTGGAATAACCCCCCCCCCCACCAAAGGGCCAATGCGGTATTTCCTAAATCTATATAAATTTACCTTTCGATAACGAACGGCTGGTCTTTTGGATGTGAATCATATCTCACATTTAGTAGAATCCTTATTATGAGTAATACATATTGTATCTAAGCATAGCAAAAGGGAACTTATTTTCCAGTACATTAGACAACTTTCGACTACAGTCATAATTAAAAAATTGCCGTTATTTGCAGAATGCTGTAGATCGTGGGTCCGAGCTCCAGTCGGGACAAACCAACAACTACAAAATTGGTATTTGTTGCTGGCTTACCTACTAGTCACGCAACATTAAGGAGTCAAGCTCGGAATCAGAATAATGTGCCCGAGTGGAGCGGAATGTCTACCCAGCGTATTAATCTAGTACTAAGCAGACATCATCATCTTATTGAAATGTAACTTGTTCGTTCTCGCCAGGTTATAGCTGAAAAATTACTCATGTGGTGTTAAACAACAATCAATCACTACCATAACCCATTTGTAATAGGTAATTAGACATAAAGTACACCCAAGAAATTGTCTCACGTATTCTCTAATGTAAAATGTAATTACATGAAAAACTGTGATGTAATAATTGTTTTCTCACTGCATTGTCACTGATTAACCTGCAGATCAAGCAGAGATAATCTGGTACATTTTGAAATTTGCTGCATAATATTAGTGCGATTGCTTAAAAGTAAAGGCATGTTCATTGTGTATAATTAAAACGAACTCAGAACCGCATAAGAATAAGACATTACAAAGGGGACAATAGGTGTAGAATGTGAAGTAAACTTTCTGCCCAATTTATAATGTCTCTTTGTTTTCAAGTGTTGTGATGTTATTTTCCAACCACAATAACCACACAAAATGATGAAGCAGATTACATTTGACATCTGTTTCTGTTGTCTTAATGTTCCAACCGATACGCTTAATGATATAGGGGTGCTCTCAAAAGGTTTTGGCGGTTTCGTATTTTATTTCGAAAACACGTGATTATATAATTCAGAAATATGTGTTTTCCTAAATTATGATGTGTATACATATATGATGCTTGCTAAATAAATGCCAAATCATATCGGATGATCCATTTTTGTGACTGTCCTAAACCAGGACCTGGATTTCCAGCGTAGAAATGTCATAGTCTTTTGTTGTGCTCTGTGGGTTCAGTAGAGATGACATGTGATTGTTCGTTTTGTTGATATTAGTGGAATTGGTGAGCATCGTTGTTTAAACTTTTTTTTCTCTCTCTCACAATTTGATCTCTTTATACAAATATATCATATAAATAGATATTTTAAATGTCGTTGTCTACCTGTGTAGGCTTGTGCCTACTCGATATTTGTAAATGAAACATTCATACACATTTTTTTTATGTCATAATGGCATGTTGTATTCAACCTTGGTTTTCCCATGCATTTGGGTGTTACACCTCTTCTCTATAGAAAGTTGTCCAATTAAGAAGGAGTTTCATATTTAGTTGAGATCGTCATTGTTGTTATCGCATGGTAGTTGGATTTACATCTATCTGTGCAGACATCAGTGCTTATCACTACTTAAGTTGTGAATTTGAATCCCACTCATGAATAGGTGTACTCGATACAATATAATGTAATAAAGTTTGTCATTGATTTGCTGCAGATCACTGGTTTTCTCCGGGTAGTCCGATTTCATCCATCAATAAATCTGACCGCCACGATATAACTGAAATATTGTTGAAAGTGGCGTTAAACACCACAACCAACCCAAACTATATTCATTAAAGTAAAATACCCACTTACGAAAGTAGTGAATCGTTTTTATGAATGACAAAGTATTATGAATTTACTTGCAATGATATTAATATGTTATTTAGAAGATAACTGTATTGCATTTGAAATTTTCAAATACAATATACAGTTATTTCCATTCTAATGTAATCGTGTATATAGATGTGTATTACCACATTATTGACAAGATATGACGCAAGCGGTAATCGGCGAAAATTTTAAAAATATCTCATGATATTTCAACCGTGGAATTGATGCCTTGAAAATTACAGCATTGTCCAATCACAAACCAGGAATATTAAACAACAACATTAGAATCACTGCTTGTTTAATCCCATTCACTTTTCATAAAATTGCCGCTATCAAGCCAGGTAAGTGGACGATCATGTATATATGTGTTAGACTTTGTTTCTACGAGTTTTCTATTAGATGTTAGAACTTTTCTGGTGGTGTTGTATTTTCTCTCATTTTAATGGGGCATGTATATGTATTTCCCATAACAACGATCATCATCACATATAGGGATATCAGTTTGTACTCATTAGGATTCTTCCCCTTTCTATTTAATGGTTTCCCCTTACATTTACTTGTATATCATATTATTAAGAACGAATATATTATTCAGTTATTTAATGGTTGTGGGTGCAATAGACTGGAATATTTTCCTTGAGGTCCTGGGAATGACCAAAGGGCAAATGTTCCAGTCTATTGCACCTGAAACCATTAAATAACTGATTTATTACCTAATACCTTACCAAGAAAGTGTTTTTCTTTATGTCAGCAAGACATTACCAAGTCCTGATTATTTATATTTATTGCGAGTCGATTAAACAACGAATTATTTGCTTGGCCAATCGGCAAAACAGAAAGCCAATCAGAAATCGTGCTCAAAGGTCAACTTGGGTCAGTGCTATAGACGCCACGTGCAGAATATTGCACAGTGCAATAGTTCATCGGGAGTGCAATAGATCGACAGGCCCATTTTAATAGCGAAAAATATACAATACTAAAAGTTTACCCAATAAAGCAGAAAAATACACTTTATTAGGTAATAAAGTTAAATGATCAACATAGACTATCGAACATTGCACTTAAACCGGGAGCGTGGGTATAAATAGCTGTTGGCGGAGCAAACCTTCAGATCGTTTATTATTTTGACCACGGTTATCTCGAGGAGGAAAAATCACCGATACATAGTTTCACAGTTACTTTTGGAGCAAAATATTTGACAGGCATGGTCATAAGTGTTCCTCCCTAGTCTTATTAAAAATAATATTCTTCATCTGTCTAAAATCTACAAAAAAAACTTTAAATTTCCGAGGTATGTGACCTTGGTCATGTTGGTCATGTGACATACAGTTTAAAAAATATGTTGTTCATATCAACTGGGATTTTTGATGATAAGCTCCGTCTACAAATTTTGTCGGTATTGCCTACCGCAAATTCCCCTTTAAGACGCAAGTTATGATATAATATAATTATAAATGAACAGCGGTTTATTGCTGTTCTACATTTGACTTTCCCAATATGATCTTCAACATTGAGTATATCTCATACCCTAAGATGAGTGTGAAACGTTTCATGGATGTGAGCGATCCTCTATGTTTTCTTCCGATGAACGCTACATCTGGCCACCATAATTGCCATTGTTAAAATCTTTGGGCGTTGTTCCACAACAATAATTTATGGCACCATAAACACAAGATGAAGTACAACAATGGCAATTTTAGTACCAACATAAATCATTTAAATGTCCCTATGTCTGATATAATGGCATCTCTTTATAACAGAAAATCTAGAAGTCAAGTAGTGCTTTCTACAAATATTCTCCCCAACAATGGGACACACATTATTATTATTGTCAAATAATTGGAAAGGAATTGCACACATGACGTTTTGTAATTTATATAATCATATAATTGAGTGAATGCTGCAATTATGTGTTATATAAGCTACATGTACACACGAGAGCAGCAGTTTGTCGGTAATGTTAGTCATGTCACCATTGCCTATTTTGACTATCCTTTGTATTCCTTTCGATTTCCGTCCATCCACATACTTTTATATCATCTGACTTTCCAATAATTTGATTGATTGAATTTGGTGTCTAACGCCACTTTCAGTAATATTTCAGCTATATCATGGCGACCAGTTTTAGTGGTGGAAGAAGCAGGAGTACCCGGAGAGAACCACCGATCATGGGAAAACAACTAGTAACCTTTATCACTGCGAGTCGAGTGCACCTTTTTTGGAATTTACAAATCTGGGCGCGAACCCACGCCGTATTGGTGATAGGCTTATATGAGTTGTTTGGTAATCCAACTACCTAACTCATTGAGCCACCCGGGCCCCCCAATATTTTCACTGTAAGCGTACCTTAACAAGGTTTTTCCAGAAATGCGTTGTGCGCCATAAATTAAATATTTACGTTTGTTTTATAATTTGACATCTCGCCCTAACGTCTCGACATAAATGTTTGTACTGTTTTTGAAGTTATGACACACGTTTAAGAATTCTTTTAGTAGCAAACAGTTCGTTCGAAGTGATCGTGATTATTTTACCGTTGCGCAAACAACATTTTCCGATCACATTATCTGCATCTCTCTCTCTCTTTTGTTGTGACCAATGAAAACAACCCTTTATTACGCCATCTCATATCAATCTTTTACGCATAGTTTTGTGTCTTTTGAGGTAAATTTGTATTGCAATATATACTAACCCATACATAAAAATGCCATGTATATGAACAGATGAAATAAAGTGCATGTGTTGATATATATCTAAAGTACAACTTAACTAATCCCATTGTATATGTTACACGTACTTAAGACAAGAATATCAAAACATAAAATAACATATGTCATTATTGTTGGAAGAAGATTAATAATAAACAGAAAATATCTTATTGATAGTATATTTATTTCTGTTTTATTTTTTATATAATGTGTGCTACATATCAAATATGTCAGTCGTGTGTTACATAAATAATGGAGATATGTTATATTACTATTACAATTCAAACATTTTTTATTTACATTTCGATTCTCTTTTACTTTTACGTACCTTCATGCGGCGGAGAGTTTGAAGAAACCAAATGAGTAATCAGAAGCCGTAAATGAATGAAGAACATACAACACAATGGCCAAAAAGACAAAAAATACAAACAACGATCTACAAAACACCACACGGTCTTTAGTTTGTTGTGCAATGTTTTGTATATCGTTGCCTGTCCTTTTGTCTGTTTTTCGTTTGGCCATTTCATTGTCTGTCTGTCTGTCCTCAATTTACAGTTTCTGAATACACCATTAGTATCTTTAAATGTTTCTGTGAAGCATCACATATTATCCTGTAGTTCTGTTCATCCTTAATTAATTTTTGTTTATGTTCCAGACCATACGCGTATTTGGACCATACGCGTACGGTCCGGACCGTATGAGTATTTTTTCAAAATACCAATACGGTCGGACCGTACGCGTACGGTCGGACCATACGCGTACGGTCTGCGTACGGTCGGACCATACGCGTACGGTCTACCTAGTTTTAAGATATTATCGAGGCTTCAAAAATATTTTACAGATCAACGTTATTCGAACCTAATATATATTTTAAAAAGTTAATTATCGTAATTGTACAATTTAGAAATAAATCCAATTTAATCTATTACAAACGTACATGTCCTGCATTTAGCATGTTCGTAATAAGTGAATTCTGCTCACTCGCAGTTAACAAAATAGTTTGAAATTGAAGCGGTATTTGGTCAAAAAGCTAGTGATGGTATTTGTGTAGGTTCACAAGAGACTGACGAGTTCATTGACGAAGGAAAGGCCGAATACATGTTTGACACAGACGGAGACGTATAGACTGGTTTACGGACAGACAATGGGACTGACTCACAGACAGAAACTGAGACCGACTCACAGACAGAAACCGAGATTAACTCGCAGACAGATATCGAGACGGATTCACATACCGATGAACAGATAGGTTCACAGACACAAACTGCGACTGACGCACAAATTCAGACTGGCAGTGCCCGCGGGGATTCGATGGTCGACTTAAGCTGATCACAGACTAACGTGTTTTCCGTTATGGCTGACGTACATGTACAACCGACCCGAAAACAAAGACGAACTGAAACGACGGAAATATCTACTGAGACTTACGATGTTACAGTCTAATGCAAAAATTGAAAAAAGTAGTTTTGTAACCGTCAGAATACCAATTGTTGATAAGGCATCTGGTAATATACCACGATTATTGTGTAGGGTTGATGATATCATTGGTAAAAATGCAAGTTTGTACAAATTATCATATGAATTTGATGTGTTAAATTCATGTTATGGTATGGGTGATATAGAACTTTTGACACGTAAAGTTAAAACTTCGCATTGAGAAACAGAAGAAATTTCTCTGCATGCTGCTGCAAAACAAACAAGTTTTTCTCTTGCAAGCAAAAGATGTAAATGCAAGTGAACATGTATGAACAAAACATGCAAGTGTAGAAAGTCCGGCGTTCCTTGTAGCAGCAAGTGTCACTCTGGGCGTGCATGCGAAAATGTGATCCAGGTAGACAATTAAAATTGCATTTTAGTTCAAAAACTGTTTATTTTTCATGAGGTGGTGGTGTTTTGTTTAAAGTAATAATAATTATGATAAATGTAATTTGTAAAACTCAATAAAAGTTTATGATATGTTTCTACTGAAAAAAACCCATATGGTCTAAATACCCGTATGGTCCAGCTCGTACTAGACCGTATGAGTATACTCATACGGTCGGACCGTACGCGTTCGGTCGGACCATACGCGTATGGTCGGACCGTACGAGTATACCCATACGGTCCGGACCGTACGCGTACGGTCCAAATACGCGTATGGTCTGGAACATTTACATCTATACCCTTTTTCTATCTTAAGCTTGTAAGCCATTCTTCCATACTGAAGAAAAATGCTATCTAATTAAATCGTCATTCCGTAAATCAAGCTGTGACTACATATGCTGTTACAGTTGGTATACATATTTGTTAATTAACATTTTGCTAGACAATATTTAATTTTGATGTACAATATAACAAACACTAGTACTTTTACCGTCACATTGTTGGAATGTCAATGAGAACCGATTCCGCTCCGTTCGTTAGTTCTTTGTCTATTGTACTCCTGTGAATCAAGATAAATAACTAAACATCAATTAAACACAATCAATCGAATATACTAAAATAATGGAATTTCAGATACCTAGATGATATAGTAAATACAAAATAATCATGGTTTCATTTTCTAGAATATGCGAGAATTAGAAATTTCTTTCTAAAAGAATATTTAATTGAACACACTATTGATGCCAAATGAGATTACCTTCCGTACTTACATGTAGTGCCTGCGCAAAGCCAATAAAGTGATCAGCAGCCATGTATAGGGGCATCAGTTTGGCTCTGTTTCTGCGAAATTTATATTTGATTATGGAATTGTTCTGACGGTGTGTTATTTTTTGTCTTTAAGTTTAATTCCATTGAGTTTTTTTTTCCAGAAGCGCACTAAATTAGATATCGTACGCCATTTTTAATATTAGATACAAAATGTATATATAATTTATACGTATGGCTTTTTACATGAGATATGACACAAGAAATTATTGAATGTGGGCCAATAAAACTATGCCAGAAAATGAGCGGTAACATGTATATGTGTGTTAGGGGTATTCTTTTTGCCGTTTTCTACGATTTTCTGATCCGACAGTGTGGTTTTTTCCCTGTATTAATACCGTTTAACTGATTTTTGTGTCTTGTTCCTGTGATGTTGTGTTCCAAAGAAAACATTTCTTGTAATAATCGCTGTTGATATTGTTGATCGTTAGAGTTATTACCATAGTCAACTACATGAATGATA
>MJUT01064136.1:533936-548789 GCA_002080005.1 Gigantidas platifrons
TTAATGTTTTTGAAAAGGTAAAACTTCGAGATGGCAATGCACTCTTAAGAGAGTACAACACAACACTATATGAAAATGGCGGGGAAGGGGTAGATAACCACGGATAGAACGCGGACGTCGTAGAGAACACCCCCACTACTATAGTAATGTAATGGAGTACTACATGATATGAAAAGGATGGGAAAGGGGTAGATAACCACGTATAGACGCGGACGTCGTAGAGAACACCCCCTTGTACTAAGGAAAAAAGCGCGGGAAATCCTCACTTCCTGTAGCCAACTTCCGGTGTAAAGTGCACAACCTCCGGTTGCGCACACCCCTTTGGGTGACCTTCGGTATCCATGGTACTACTAGTAAGAAAAAAAACGCGGGAAACATCCATTTGTACTACAGCAAGAAAAAACGCGGGAAACAGCCATTTGTACTACAGTAAGAAAACGCGGGAAATCCTAACTTCCGGTTGCGCATGTGCAGAACATACTTCCAAACAGGGCCTCTTCCGGTAGCACTGGTACTTCCGGTCATGCGCCATGGTACATTTTATACTACTACTATAGTAAGAAAAAAAACGCGGGAAACGATTGCGCAACTTCCGGTTGCGCATGCGCAGAACATACTTCCGGGTAACTGACGTCACTTCCGGTGGCCCTGGTACTTCCGGTCACGTGACTGACGTCACTTCCGGTCACGTGATTTCCGGTCACGTGACTTCCGGTAGATCCACCACATGGATCCACCACAAATGCGACTTGAGCTGTACCCCTATACTACTCCCGTTCATGGCGAGGTGTACTCGATGCAACATTATGTGATAAAGTTTGTCAGTGACTTGCGAAAGGTCGGTGGTTTTCCTCCGATACTACGCTTTCCTCCACCAATAAAACTGACTGCACCGATGTATAACTGAAATATTGTTGAAAGTGGCGTTAAACGCCATAACCTTGCCTAACCTAACCTCTAATTTAGTGCGCAAACATTTATGTATGTTGTTTGGAGGCTCATTATTTTACTTTTTTGTGTCTTTATTCCACTATGATTTAAGAAATAAGTTATTTGGCATACTGGAGGATAATAATTTTATTTTGGAATATTTTGATTGCTAGTGAAGAAAATCTTGAAATTGAGATTGAAATATTCGCGTTCTGTTCGTTCTTATTTCAGAATCATTACATTTGATGTACAATAAAGGTATATCGATATGCTTTGATATCTAAGAAATATTTGAAGATACCAAAGGTGTTATCAGAAGCCGTACATAGAAATATAATACAATGGTCAAAGGAAAAAGGACAAAAGGACGATAGAGAAACTTTAAAATGACATATCCACAAATATGATTTTCAAAAAGGAAGCTACTGAACCAAGGATTCCTCTTACTTAAGTTGAAGTCACCACTTCGAAAGTTTTGTGGTCTTCACCATGACTTAATTGACCGCTATGGAATATCTATATCCACAAATGAACACGGATATATTCCATTTGTCGTAAACACTTCCCTGTCCTTTCCTCGTTCATGATTTATCACCGGGTTTGTAACTAGATTAACACGAGAGATGCCACTGGTGGAGCAGGAACTGCTTACCCTTCCGGAGCACCTGAGCTCACCCCCGGTTTTTAGTGGGGATCGTGCTACTCGATCTTTAGCTTGATATGTATGATTTGTAGATCGTTGTTTGTCCTTTGTACTTTTTCTTTTGCCCATTGTGTTGTCTGTTCATCTTCGATATACAGATTCTGATTACCACTTTGGTATCTTCAAACTCTTCTTTCATTAGATCCTAGTTCCTGTCTAATCCCCATGAAAATGGAAAGGAACTATCAGATAAAACAATGTCAACTTTCTTTTGAAAATCGTTTTCAGATCACTTGTTTGAACAGAATTAATTATTATCCTGTATGACATATATTGATATGTACTACAACTCCTACAAATTTACAATATAGCATTTACTTAACTAATGCTGTTTTTAATTTGAGAAGAAACACTAATTAATGGATGCATATCAAACATGTTTGATTACCCATACTACTACATCATAACATTACTGAGCATTTAGTTTTCTCAAGCACAGCAAACACTGAATTTGATAAAATCAACCACTTATTGAAAAGCTGACACTATGATCTATCTGAAATATCACAAACACTATGAAACTTTGTATTTCTTGTGTATCAAAGAATCTAACACTTTACATAATCTGTTCAGCTGTTTAATGTACTTAATGGAAGCACTAGTTCTGGTGCATTATTCATGTGCAAATAGTTTTAGCAATTCAGCTGTTAAATATAAAACATAACGAAAATGTAATTGGTTTGTTTGTTTTATGGTGTTGAAAGCCACCTTCAACACTATTTCAGTTATATCGTGGCGGTCAGTTTTATTGATGGAGGAAACCGGAGAAAACCACCGATCTGTCGCAAGTCACTGACAAACTTTATCACATGCTGTTGTATCGAGTATACCTCGCGATGAACGGGATTCGAACTCACAACTTCAGTGGTGATAGGCACTGATTGTATAGGTAGTGAAAACTATCGACTTTGCCATTGGATGCTGACAAACTTCATCACATCAGATATTGAACGGAGCACATGACCTCGTGGATGGAATCGGAACAGTTAAATCTCAGTACTGATATTACTTGACTGACTACATAGTAGATGTTAAACCAAACACCACATGATCATGTCAACCCCTATTATATGTTACATTAATACTGGGAATAGTAACACATTCCGCATAAATATTAATACCTAGTGTAGTATCCAGTTTGGATAAATGTTGCATTCACACGACGCCATATACCAGCCTTTGTCTTGCATTATGTATGCCTACTAAAGCTGAACGACAAAATGGAAGAAATATTGAAGAAAAAAATATAACATTTATTTTATAGTCGATTCACATTGGATGGTGTTGTTACTGCAGTGGAAATAACATCTCATTAAAATGGTAAAAATAACCTTGTAAATTGGGTTATACGGTTGTATCAAATGATTTACTCCCATGACTATTAACAGTGTAAGAACAACCCCTTTGAGGAAGCCATACTAAAACCTCCCATATCAAACTAAATCTTTTCCTTCGCTTTGATGATATGATAATATCTTTCCATGTTATATAACATATTTAATTGATCTAAATATCTTTAAACGCTAGTAAGTTTTATCATGTTGAGATTAGAACCCAAAAGTATTTAGATATATTATAAGATAAAAAGTATGAATGAAATAACAGTTGAATATGAATGAATGATATGATAATAAGCCAAAGGAGCCATCATAATCCGTAAATCAAAGGACAGACAACACAGTGGCCAAAAGGACAAACAACATTTTATCAAATACTGCAAAAAAGACAACAACTAAAGATCAAGTAGCACGAACCCAACTAATTAGAGAACCCGGGGAACATTTGTAGTATGCAATATGACCTAGTTTCTAGACCGCAGAGTATACTCCTATCGTAAGGTCTTCCCATAGTTGTGCTGGTTGTATGCAATACTCTTGTTCTTAGGATGAGACGCAAATGACCGCCTCATGTACGGAACATTTCCCACATTTTGCACATAAAAGACAACTTGTACTTGAAGTTGTTGCAGCTCCTAAGGATAAATCCATAGTTTCGTAGAAGCCGTCTTTGGTGGCCTGTTGCAAGGCAATATTAAACGACTCTATCAACTATGCAGTATATTCTCTTTTTTCCCGGTTTCAAATTCTAAATTACCACCCCTAGACCCACCCTAGTGCCACATTTTTACCTAAATAATTGATTGATTGGTTGTAAGCTTATTCGCAGCACGGATTTACCTGAAAACCTCTTACGTGACGTTAAACAACAATCAATCTTCTCATGCTAAAATTATGACACGTACAATTAACGTGATATATGCTTAAACGAATTACTAGATGGAATAGAACATTTGCACATTAGCGACTTTCATTATAGAATTCTACGTTTAATAGCAGTTATGTCCCTTTAGGGCGGCGGGTAAAAGAGTCCACTTGCATGCGAAGTGCAATGAAAATAGCATATATCTTTTCCCAATAATCTGTTCAAAAGTTTAATGAAACAATTTGTGACTTTTCTTTTTGCTATGAAATTATCTTCTGATTTTCTACAAGGTTCAAATACATGTACTGGTATATACAAATTATGAGAAAATTATACTCAAATTCGTTGTCCTGTTCATTGCTCTTGCTAGACCGGTTACAAGATAAAAGTTCAAGATAAAACGGTTCAACGGTATGCTTTATGCAGATACGTTATACACATTTCAATATACAATTGCGGGATTAATATAGTTTTATGAGTTCGAATCTCTCCTCTAAGTGAAATGATGTGACTATTCCAGTGTTTTCAACATATGAGTTAAATGCCAAATTTCACATATAACTTTGCGAATAGCATTAGATTTTGACATTCAATGTTCTTCAAGAATTGATACAAATTTATGATAAACTTTTATTACAACTGCTACAAAGTGGATGTTTGATGTTATGCCTCACACGTATGCGTATTCCTCCGTTCTCTGACATATTATTGGCCATATATTATCTAATACCATTATCTATACGAACCCATCAAAGGCTACACATGTATTATTTGATATATGATAAGAATCTTTAAAGAAAACAATCGACTCTTTGTGTTCGACAGTTACTATAAAAACATGATTAATGACTTCCTTATTCAAATTTTGAATAAATGATTCATCATACGTGATATATAATTAATGTAAACGTACGGGAAACATAATCAAAATCATCGATTGCATTATTAGTTTTATATATAAGTCATTGTGTGGTTGTGTACTTTTAGTGAAAATGATTTTAACAATTTTATTATATGCATCCTGATAAAAACTCGATACAACATGTCTATCTTCATCATAACCATTGTGATTCCGGACAAAAAAGGAATATGATAAAAACACATTTCCATTGGAAAATGCAATCACGTAGTTTAACTGCCAAAATTCGCGTTGTTGACTGATTTTGTCTGTTTGTTGATTTATGAGTTTTGCCTTTCCCTTTAGAAGATTGCTCGGTGTTCGGTAATTTTGTTATTACCTTTATCGACGAAAAAGTGTCGACCTTCGTCATGAACAAAATAAAAGGAACAAAGCATGGCTAGGACTATGGTATTCAATGCCACTTTCAACCATATTTCAGCTATACTGTGGCGGTTCGTTTTAGTAGTAGAGGCAATCTCCCGGAGAAAACCATCGACCTGTCGCAAGTAATTAACAAACTTTATCACATAATGTTGTATTGAGTACACCTCTCCATGGGTGTGATTCCAACTCGCAAATTTAGTGGTAACAAAACATGCATCTGATCAATTATCAAAGTATAAAATGGAAAACTTCAGTCATTTATCAGTCAGAAAATACAACTTAATGCATAAAAGTAAGTTTCAAGTAAAGAATGTCGAACAAAGAACTTCATTTTTTTTTTTATCAAATAAAAATTAGGTTATACAACAAGAATTTAAGCTTTATCATACATGTAATATAAATAAATAATATGAATACTGTAAAATTATTATTAATCGTGGGGTTCTCAATTTTCGTTGATTTCATGGTTCACATAAACCAAGAAAATAAAAATCTAACGAAATACAATTGTTCCATTGATTGTTGCCTGTAATGTGTGAAACCACGAATTCAAGAACTAATGAATTTTGTAGAAACTGCGAAAATTGCTACCAACGAATAATAGTACCTCCACAGTATAAACAATTGAGGTAGTATATAAGAACAATCTGAAAACGCCAAAAACAACACTCTAAAGCCGTAATTCACAGAAGGACAGACAATACAATGGCCTAAAGAAATACGACAAAACGACAATCAATGGTCAACATAATACTACACAGAAAACTAAAGATTGGTCAACACGAATCCCTATTATAAACGATAGTAAACATAAGTGCTATGGAAGGACAAGCAGTTTCTGCTCTACTTGTCGCACATTATCGATTAGAAATTAGAAATTTCTTATAAAAGGTTATAAAATTCAGACTTGTTATAATATGAATAACCAATGGGAATAAGAACAACATAGTTTTTTTTATGGGGTCCGTGTTGCCCATCTTTTTAGTCTTTTGTGTTCTGGGTTTCGTGTTGCGGTGTCCGTTGCAGTTTCCGCATGGAGGTGATGTTCGGTTCGTCTTTGCCTCCATTTGTTTGTTGGTGGACTCGTGTCTTGTTTACGTTGTCTGTGTTTGTGTTTGTGTTTGTGTCCAACACATATTATGGTGTGCTTTTGCTTTGTTGTCTTTGTCTTGTGTATCCCATGTTTTCAGTTTTTCCAGATTGCCCATTTTTGATTTTTTGGGTATTCTCCAACGTTTATTTAGTATATAACGTTGTTATTATGGCGGTGATTGGTTTACATATTAACAGTGGTGTAACACTAAAATAATTTATGACCACTTAAATAGAATGTATAATTAAAATGGCGAGATGATTGCTTCTAAGAAAGAGGGGAAATAAAAATGTAGCTATCTAATTTACCGCACACTACACGTCTCTGGAATAACCTTCACCCTTTACCCTAGTAGTCAACAGATTGGAATGCCAAATAAATTAAGAATCTTTTTGGGAGTAACTAAGCCAAAGGGCCTAAACACGATGGCCAAAATTGACCAAAACCACGGCTGCATGATGGAAATGAACCTCATTTTAAGTAGATTACATTAGTTTCAAATATAAATGTATATAAGAGATCAACGTTAGAAAATACAAGAGAAACTGGCAACAAAAGGTACACAAGATGACATACATACTTATATGTTTTGTGTTTAACGCCACTTTCAGCAATATTTCAGTTATATCATGGCGACCAGTTTTAGTGGTGGAAGAAGTCGGAGTATCCAGAGAGAACCACCGACCATGGGCAAGCAACTGGTAAACGTTATCACTTGCGGCTGCGAGTCGAGTGCACCCTACGTAACTCATTGAGCCACCTGGACCCTCTACACAAGATGAAGAAAAACAAAATACAACACAATATGCAGTGGAAACCACAATACGTAAACAAACACACATAACGTAAATACGACATGATGCCTCCTACCAACAACTGAAGGTAAAGACGAACCGAACATGTAAGTGTCGAAATATGATTATTTTGTTTGCACACATTCGCACCAGAGCAACACTACAGTTAAAACATAACACAAGTTGAATAAACCATTTATTTTCTTATCAATGCTTATTTCATGACATTTATGTGATAATTATGGCACATTTTAACAATAACAACACGATATCAAAGTCGCTTCACATCGCGTTAATAACAATAAATGTGTATTGAATTTTACATCTAGAAAAACTTTTATTCATTTACTAGAAATAGAAAAACAATATATTAACTTTTCATGAAATGTGTGTCAGTCGCGGATTCAATGTTATAAGCATAACAGCATGTGAACTGAATGGTATAGATTAAGCAAACAAATATACTGACCCTGAATTGATACTGTGCGTATACAACTGACTTCACTGACATGATTTATTATATATATTTATTATTAAAATTTACAGTTTCAAATACTGTAATTATCAATAAAACTAAGGTTTTCCTCCCTCAGACAAAGGTGACTTTAGCCAATTTTTGCTATCCTGTTTAGGGCCCTTGGTTTATTGCTTCCAAGCAAAAACTTTAAATCATTTGGCCTTCCAATATTTCAATATTAAGCGTACCTGATGAAGGTTATTCCAGTAACGTACCTGATGAAGGTTATTACAGTAACGTACCTGATGAAGGTTATTCCAGTAACGTACCTGATGAAGGTTATTACAGTAACGTACCTGATGAAGGTTATTACAGTAACGTACCTGATGAAGGTTACTACAGTAACAGACCTGATGAAGGTTATTACAGTAACGTACCTGATGAAGGTTACTACAGTAACAGACCTGATGAAGGTTATTACACTAACGTACCTGATGAAGGTTACTACAGTAACAGACCTGATGAAGGTTATTACAGTAACAGACCTGATGAAGGTTATTACAGTAACGTACCTGATGAAGGTTATTACAGTAACGTACCTGGTGAAGGTTATTCCAAAAACGCACTATGTTAGCTAAATCAAATATCTACGTCTTTATGCTAAGTTTGACCCTTGTCATTCTAGTAAAATATATTTCACACCTGCTTTAGCCACCATCTTTATTAAGGAATAACTTGTATTGGTCGACCATAATATTTATGTCCCTTTGCAATAAAGCGTAATGATCTAATTTAGCGCACACAACGCGTTCCTGAAATAATCCTCATCATGTACGAGCATAGTTAATAGATGAGAAACCAAATAATATAGGAGACATGTATTTCATATTAATTAAACCTGCATTAAGCGACCACTTGTCTTTAAGTGACTCCATTTCAATGTTCTCGTGGAATGTAACACAACACATGTTTTGCTGTATTCAGACATGTCTACAGGCATTTTGTGGCATCTGTTTTCAAGTGAAAATATAAAATATCAGAAATTGTATTCAAAAATAAATTTTCCATCTTAATTCTATTCATTTGTGATTTTTTTCTTGACATATTTGCTTTCATTAAATCTCTTTAATTATAGTCTTACATAAAGCTTCAAAGGATCAAAAACGTAATTAGATTTCCATTACAGAAAGTAAAAAAGATAAATATTGACACTTACTTTGCATAAATTTGATTGAAACTAGTTTCTATAAAAGAAAACATGTATTTATTATGCAATCCAGTAGGTATATTTCACAAGGTATATTTTTCTGTGAATTTGTTTATGTTACATCAAGTATCAATTAATAATTTTTGGGGAGCTTTGTACTATTATAACATAATATTTTTTATTCTGTAAATTTCAGTTGGCAATTATTCAATCATTTTATGAATAGAACAATTTTACTTTTCCAGGTGCTTCTAACACAATCTGTGATGGAATACAAGATGATATAGGACCATTTTAGAAAGCTATGCTTAACAAAAAAAAAAAGAGCCAGTCAAATTATTCAATAAATGTGGCTCCAGAAAATATTTTACATGTAATTTTTACAACACATATATTTTCCCCGAATGCACTGGGTGATTGAGTGGTTAAAAGGTCATCGACCTCTGACCACAAGTGTAACACCACCGAAGTATGTTCGCGGTCCGATACAATTATCAAGTGTTAAGGATTCCAGAAAAATATAGGTCATGGTCCTCACATACCAATTAGTTATAATTAGGATTTTCTTCCTGCAATAGGTCTTGTGGTCACGATATAACAGCCAAACAGCCAAAAGTGACGAGCAATACCAATAACACAACACAGAATAAAATATATAAAGCTCTAGAAGCAAATGTAATTTATATCCTATACCCTTTTTTACTTTGCTTCGTGGTTTGCTTGCGAGTCAATTGGATTGCGACTGAGAAATGGACATAGAGTCAACAACCACACGAAGACTCAATAAACAAAGTAAAAGAATACATAGAAGGATGTATGAATTGTAATTTACACGGATATGTTCCACTTGCTGTAAGCACTTCCCGGTCCTTTCCTTTTTCATGACCTATCACCGGCTTTGTTAATAGAGTAACACAACGGGTGCCACATGTAGAACAGGAATTGCTTACTATTCCGTAGCACAAGGATTCACTCCCGGTTTTAGTGAGGTTTGTGTTGCTCGTTCTTTAGTTTTCTGTGTAGTGTTTTGTGTAATCGTTGACGGTAAAACAATTCAAAGAACACGGTAGCGGGATAGTAATATACAAGGTAAAACAATACAGAGATTAAATTGGAGGATAACAATAACATTAAAGTAATACAAGTACATGATAGATGGACATCAATATAGAGGGAAGTCAGTGCCTATCATCACTCCGACAGTGTGGTATGCTTTGTTTTCCATGTTTTATAGATACGAAGTATCATATTCTTAAACATTATTCTACAATTGCTTAATTTAATGTATACTTTACATCAAATTCTTCTGATGTTGGCATCAAGCACCAATTTCTGTCTTATAATACATAGTAACTTTACAACATATTTAGACTTTATTGTCTATTTTATGATATTCATAATAATAAAAAACAAATCCTGGAACAATTGTGACGCAATGTAGTTGAACACGTCGATCTAACTGGAATGCGTGTTTTAATGATTAAACAGAAGAAAATATTTTAAAATATTCATAATTATAAAAAAAATCCAATAACAGTTTTGACGTAGTTTTGCTCAACACTCATAATTAGAATGGAATGCAGGTTTTAATAATTAAACAGAAAATTTTAGTGTAATTGTTTAGTTCTTTTGCTTTGAATGTCTTCACTAAATGTTTCTTATAACATGTGTACATGTTTCTATTTATTCCTGATGGTTGTTGGGCCATCTCTAAAATGCAATCGGCAAAGTACATTCCAGTAGGCTATTACAGTTTCAGTAATTTTCATTGCACTATAAATTGTAGCAATGAGTCTTGTTTTAAGGTAGAAAACCACTAAATGTATTGCATTTGTTGGGGCCTACAAGTTGGCATCAAATTACAGTACACCAACGTAAAATATACTTCACCAAATTTAAAACAAGATCATAACATTTAAATACCCCTTTGGTATTTTCATACTCTTCTTCCTACATTCGATGTTATGTTAGCTATTATAAAGACGGTTTGTAAAGGTACCCAATTTATAAGGAATTTGAAAAGGAGAAAATTAATTTAAATATAATAGCAAAAACCATCTGTAGTAAAATAGATAAATAAATAAATAAAATTAAAATAAATAAATAAATAAATAAATAAATAAATAAATAAATAAATAAAATACCCAAAGGAAAACATATTCTAGTCGTTATTCAGTATAAAATGTCATATTTTGTAGTCATTTAATCTTTAACGGACAAAAGTAGTAAGCATGTTTAAGTCTTTCATATAATATGCAGAAATGGCAAATGAAAAAAATTATATTTATTCTTTTACATGAAAAATGGGTATTTCCTTTCAAAATTATACCACCCATTATATAACTTAAAACTGCAAGGCCATATAATTTTCATCCCTGATTTATTTGCTTAATCCAATTTGGTGACAGCTATTGAATAAACTTGGTCACCCCTTCCTCTTTTTATTAAAAGCTTAATGTCCTTACCCAAAGGACTATCCCCTTTGCCGCATAACCTAATTAAAAAATATAATATAGAAACAAAATATTTATTGCTAAGGGAAAAACAATTCATACCGTTTTTTGGTGGGGTTCGTGTTGTTAATTTTTATTTAGTTTTCTGTGATATGCTATTTTTCATTTTGCTTGTCTTATGTTCTCCATGTTGCCAGTGCCTCTGTGGTGTCCATTCCTGCTTGCCCCTTCGGTTTTCTCGAACGTTTATATAAAAAATGTACACAACCACTACACTATTCTGACTTTGCTTTGTATATAAGCATTTCATACCAGTTTCTTTGTATAAGCAAGATTTTCAACAGACATGGTTACGCCTCCGTGTAGTGAATGTCATTAACGCATATGTTCCTATAACATTAATCTTGGTTCTTTTATTATTTTTTTCAATTGTCTGTTGTCGTTGTTTGATTGGTCAGACTGACATTTGTTGAAACATATTTCATTGATCGTCCTCGTCAATTTCAATATATATGTTGTTTAATTTCTATCATTGTTTACATTAATAGCTTGACATTTGCCAACAATAATGGAAAAAATGCATTTTACATGAAAAGTTTATGTCTGCCAGTTTATTTTATACTGAGCCATAAAACGCCAGATAATAATTTAAGATTGTTAGTGATTAAAAATTTGCTTAATTCGTTGTTTTTTTAGTGGCAATTAGATATTATCAAGCTCGTTTGGACTAATACACGACATTTGTTATTAATATATCGATATATCCAACCTTTCCATATTACGCCTACTGTGGAAACATTACGCGTCACGTTTATATCAAGTGGTTGTAATCATATTCAGTCATATTTATTGACATCTTATATTATTTTTATGGTATTGTAGTGGTATAAACAACATGTTTGTTGCTTACTATCAAACTTGGTAAACATAATAATTGTTGTATTGAGTGAATAAGATATTGTTGTTTAACATTAAATGAAAAATATTTCAGATATATCATGGCAAGAATAAATTTTATCTCTGTTGGATGACGATAACGACGTTTTGTACTAGACAAAAACTATGAATACGACAGTTCGGAGTTAGTGGAAGAGTTATGTCCCGTGTCTAGCTCTTTCCCGTTAAGAATACACAAGGTGTACATCCGGGTCTCATTTCTGGACACTCTTTTAAAATGGCTGCCGCCCTTTTGTTATTATCAGCAGAGGAAAAACTTTCCCTTATATACCTTACTGGGTAGTGGTTGCGTGTTAATTTCATATTCTATGTTATCACTGAGCATTGCCTGGCTAGGTTAGGATTATTCATCAGAAGCTGAAACTGCAGATAACGAAACTTTGCTATATTGTGCAGTATCGCCGCATCGGATGTCATGACAATGTTCAAATTTAGTTACCGTAGATGACACTGAACATTTCAGGTGTAAAATTGCCTGCTTTATGAAACAAAAAAATTGAGCAGACTATATTTAATGAAAATGATTGACATTTTATGATTTTAGTTGTCGCATTAAAAGAAACATACTTCTTTTTTTTACGAAGGTATTTTCCCTGTATCAATAATGTTAGATTTACAGTAACATAATATACAAACAAACCAATTATTATTTATCATATTAGAAAAAAAATACATAAATAGCTGTGGGTATTATTTTTTTTAATATTTTCCTGCATCAATGCATCGATTGACAGCTGAAATACTCAAATGCTGCGTCGTTGGCAACGCCCACGGCAGCCATATAAAATAACGTCCAACGGCGGGAAATAAAATAGTCCTTTTTTACCTCCTTTGCAAAAGACTTTTTAACTCCGAAGTCCCGTATTAGCTTTGTATAATGCTAGTTCATTGAAACAACAGTCCACGGATAAACATGT
This sequence comes from Gigantidas platifrons, assembly GCA_002080005.1. Lineage (NCBI taxonomy): Eukaryota > Metazoa > Mollusca > Bivalvia > Mytilida > Modiolidae > Gigantidas > Gigantidas platifrons. Next base: position 546,935 of record MJUT01064136.1, read on the forward strand.
CCCCACTCGAACACATTGCATTGACCTGAATCCTAGCCACCTAGGTTTTGCACTTCTTTCGTAATGTTGGGTGCTTAGATGAGAAACCACACATTCCAATTTTATTGTTTTTGGTTTTTGGTTTGACCAGACTGGGGCTCGAACCTGCGACCTTCCGTTTTCGAGGCAAGCACGCTCACAATTGCAACACGAACTGCATTTACCTTATTTGGCTTTCCACTTGACCATGAGAATACCCAATGCACTCAATTAGATATCTACATTTTTATTTCATCGTGTAATTTGTCACATGACCTTCAAACCCTGTTTCTCGCGCGCTATTTTAGACATGCGATGGAATCATCCGCATCATGTTTTTCTCGTTAAGTATATGAGAGGTAAAACATAACTGGTAAACATAATCATTTATAATGTACATATCCGTCAGTCACTTGTCACTTCTTGTTGAATTTGTGTTACGTTTCATTTTCATTTACTGTGCATCAATGCTAGGTGTCAAAGTTTTTCTCTTACAAATATATATGATTTGGGTCAAGGATACTCTGTTTTTCTATCCGTAATAAAAGAATAATTATCGTGGCATCCAACAAAATGTAGGTGACATGACATTTGATCTCACATCAAACATGTATTCACTCCCGGTTTTTTGATGGCTCCCAAAAGTAAAACATACATGTAAAACTAAAGATCGAGTAACACGAACCCAAATTAAAAACTGGGGTGTAAACTGGTGCCCCGGAAGGCCAAGGAGTTTCTGCTCCACTATTGACAGCCGTCATGTTTATCTAGTTACAAATCCGGTGATAAGTCATGAATGAGGAAAGGATCGGGAGTGTTTACGACAAGTGGAACCTATACGTGGTCATTTGTGACACAGATATTCCATAACGGTAAACCAAGTCATGGCGGCGACCGTAAAACTTTCGAAGTGATGACTTCAGCTTAACCAAGAATTCTAACGGTTGTGTAATAGATGTTCTATTCCCCTCACACAAATATATATACAGTAATAGGGGTGATATTTTTGTGTGTGACAATACGTATTTTATCGATTAGAATTAACATTTATATACGTTTACTTACTTGGTCTGTTTGTAGTCTATATAGTATGGTGCAGCGTTTTGTTTTTTTATTTATTCAATGCATGTTTAGAAAATATCAAATGGTTAATCAGATGTCGTAAAAAGAAGAGCACTTTATTTCCGATTATAAGAAAAAAAAACATACATTTAGAGGAGACGATCTATTAAAGATTTATTTTGCTTCAATTCGACAATTATTCGTGGGAAAAAAAAAACACTAAAACGTGAGAAAACTACCGAGGACACCGACGGACATATACTTTTGAAAATACCATACTTTGCCATGTGGGTCAGATGGGCTAACAAGGAAATTTATTAAGTAGTCTAGAAAAATTAATAGAGAAAATAAAAGAATGATTGTAAATAAGTCCTGTATCGATTTGAAAAATGCCGTTAGAAAAATAAGATACCCGATTGTTCCTGAACTACATTTGTCACTAGTGGAATAGGAAATACACACCCTTCCGAAGCACCTGACATTATCCTCTGGGCTTAGTGGGGTTCGTGTAGCTCGTTCTCTTTGTCTTTCTATGTTGTATTTTGTTGATATTCGTTCATCCTTTTGTTCTTTTTCTTTTGGCCATTGTAGTGTTTTTCCTTCGATATCCGACTTATGATTACCACTTTGGTATAACAAAAGCTATATCATAAACATAGAAATATATTTCTTCATACATTGTTTGGTTTGTGGTTGATGGTGTTTAACGGCTTCTGATTACCGCTCTGGTATCTTCAACCATTTCTAGTTCCTGGGTTAGGTTCAGGGTTATGGT
>MJUT01064136.1:549070-562940 GCA_002080005.1 Gigantidas platifrons
TTTAACGGCTTCTGATTACCGCTCTGGTATCTTCAACCATTTCTTGTTCCTGGGTTAGGTTCAGGGTTATGGTATTTAACGGCTTCTGATTACCGCTCTGGTATCTTCAACCATTTCTTGTTCCTGGGTTAGGTTCAGGGTTATGGTGTTTAACGGCTTCTGATTACCGCTCTGGTATCTTCAACCATTTCTAGTTCCTGGGTTAGGTTCAGGGTTATGGTATTTAACGGCTTCTGATTACCGCTCTGGTATCTTCAACCATTTCTTGTTCCTGGGTTAGGTTCAGGGTTATGGTATTTAACGCCTCATTCAACAATATTTCAGCCATATTGGGGCGGTCAGTTTTATTGCGGGAAGAAACTAGAGTACCCGGAAAAACCCACCGACCTTCCGCAAGTCATTGACAAACTGTATCATATAATGTTGCATTCAGTACACCTCGCCATGAACGGGGTTTCGAACTCACAACTTTAGTAGCGCATTATACATTGCAGTTTTTGGGTTTAATTATCACATTATACCTGTGATTGATGACAGCATGCCTACTGATAGGGAAACATATAGATTTATTTGTATCAAAGGTATATGAGAGTCTTTCATATCTTAACACTTTCGATTTTACTAGCTCGGAAATAGACATGATATTAATCATTAGAATAGTAAAAATGATACTTTTGCAATAGTGATATTTATTATTTTACAAGCTTTGGTGAACAAACATATCTTAAGATATAAAAGTCATCATTATTTGTATATAAGTTACGCATATGATTTGATAAAATAATTTGTAAGAGTCTGTTGATATAAAAGATATAATTAAGAGTTGAACGACTCTGTAATATCTTTCATAAAAATACCTTACGGTGCTACAGTATAAAGAAATATAGGGAAACAGACTACTATAAGCATAGTTATGCTTGTTTTTGAATCCCTTGTGTTATTGTAATTTATACTTTGTATAGCATATGTTTGAGAAGTAAAATAACTTGAAACCAAACACATAAATAAATATATGTCATTGTAGTCTATTTAAGGATGCATGTATATTCAATATCGGTCAAAGATTTAGAAGACCTGTTGGAATAACGGAACATCAAAGATTTAGCAGATAGGTTAGAATATCAGAAGATCGAAGACTTGACAGACATTTCGGAAAATGAGCAGGTCAAAGACTTAGTAGAAATGTTGGAATATTGGAAGATCACATATTTAGCAGCAATGTTGGAATATCACAAAACAACTTAACCGACATTTTGAGATATATAAGGGTAATAACAAAATTACCTAACACTAGCAATCTTCCAAAGGGAAAGACAAAACTCATAAGTCAACAACCAGACAAAATCAGTCAACAACCAGAAAACTGGGAAAACTGCAATGGCCCTGACTTGGTACAGCCATTTCCAAAGATAAATGATGTCGCAGAGATATTGGAATATCGGAGGATCACATGTTGAGCAGACATATTGGAATATGGAAAGATCAAAGATTTAACAGACATTTTGTGGATATGTTGAAATGCTTTAGCAACTACGTGTAAATATCGGTACATCACATTTTTAGCAGATATGTTTGAATATCAAAATACCAAAGATTTTGAAGAAAGGTTTAGATATCAAAGGTTTAACAGGTATGTTGGGATTTCGGACGATCACAAATTCAGGCGACATGCTGCAATATCGAAAGATCGATGTTAAAGCATACCTTTTAGAATATCAAAAGATCAAAAATGTAGCAGGCAAGAACCACTGGTACTCATTCTCATGAATACGAACCAATAGAAAAACAAGCTCAATCTGCAAACCTCATCAACACAACCCAGCTCCCAGTAGTCAGCATCAACAGGAACCACGCCTCCTACAAACCTCAATAACACAAATCAGTCATCCGGTAGACTTGACCTAATGGAACCACTAATTTAAATCTCAACACCACGAACCAATCTTTCATAAAAATCACCAACACATAGCATTGAAAAGTATCCAATCCTCTATCGAATCTCAAGCATCGACGAAATCTGATGGAAATCAAAGTCCTTGTCGTCACTAAATACAAATAGCATTTGTATTTTTCTAAAAAATAAAATATCAACCAAGCAGCTATGTCTAGTTCATTTCTCAAGGTCTAAAAACAAGATATTGATAATAAACAACCTGCATTTGTAATACTTCTGTTAAATATGAATTATAAGATAACACATAATTTATCCAGCGGCTTCAGATTCATTGTTCTCTCATCATTATCTCTATGACGCGGATATAAGATCTATGTTAAACGAATCGCACGTGCTGCAACTGTGATAATTACTCCTGCAGTATTATCGGCAGACGAACACGCGCTGATCAATATTAATGCTGCTCATATATAAATTTATAATTAGAAGTACAGATAAGAAAAGACTTGTCAAAAAGTGATATTTTTTCTACAAGAAATTGAGGACTAGTAGTTTTTACATTAGAAATGTCTTCTGGGAAGCATGGGCATGTATTAATTAATTTATAGATGGTTTTAGCAGTAGAGCAATTTATTTTTGGCGAGTACGTCTTGTGTAAATTACTGATTGCAAGTGTTCGTAAGCATTTGTTTTTCGCAAGTCTCATGAGGTTAGTTTTTTTTTTTTACATCATTAGGAGAATAAGTTGTAGGTTTCAACGGTAATGTTCATAGACACTGGATTAATAAACAAAAATGTGCAGGTTATATTGTGATCAATCTATTTCGGAATAATATTTTCTGCCTACAACAACAGTGACTCGGACACACAGAAAGGTAAATTAAATTAAAAATTAAATTGATTTTGTTTAGGCAATTTTAAAATGAATGAATCAACTGACGAGGATAAAACGCTTGTCACAAACGAGCGATCACCAAGGAAACGGAAAAAACGAAAATCAAGAAAGAAAAAAATAGAACATGTCGAAACTAATGATGAATCTATGACTGACCAATATGCTGCAGATACAGGTAAGAAAACTGAAAAACGAAATAAACGGACTTTGAAAAATTTGTTTAAAAAATCAAAGGAATCCAATTTAGATAAAACAGAATTTGCCCACAATGATAATGCAAATTCTGATATTGCTTATAATAATGTGGATTCAGAAGAATTACAAACTTCACTTTTCTCAAAATTTGATCCAAAATTGCAACCGAGGACAAGACTGGGATGTATGACATTGAAAGATGTGATGCATGAAAAATATTCAACGCATGAACAACCTACTTCTGAGAAATGTCTTTTAAACAATGATGCTAGTGATATATCGGCGTCGTTAACGGATATTGGCGATCACATGACACCAACTTCGTCTCTCAACCACAAGACAAAAACAAGGTCAAGTGGTGCGGTAAATCAAGAACGTACGCAAATCCCTTGTCAGACCTCTCAATCTAATGAAACCACTAATTACTCTTTGCTATCTAATCCAGATGAACAATTGAGTAATGTCTCACATCAAAACTTAATGCATTCATCGAGGCAAGGTGAAAGGGGAAGACAATTAGAAAAACATCAGAGACATAAGCGGTCGAATTCAAGAGAATTTGTAGATTCTGAACAAAAACGAAAATCCTTTTCTGCTTTTATGGATCTCAGTCAAACTCCACATTTATATAAATCATCTTTACATGGAAAAAGTAGTTCTCGAAATGGGAAAATTAGCGGAAGAGATAGAAGTCCAGCTGAAAATGATTTAAATCCCACAAACACGCTTAAAACGGAAAGGGAGAACAATGATCAAAAGGATGACACCAATGTGATAAATGAAACATCACCAAATATAACAAATTGGTTTGAGAGGACAAAGAAACTAGACATAGATGTAAATAAACCTGTGTCACAGATGGCCGCAATGGATGGATTAATCGATACAAATACTAATTCAGCGACGGAAAATTCACTGAGGATAGTAAGGGAAGAAAAACGTCTCGATAGAAAAAGTTATAAGTCACCAAGACGTTTTTCTGGACGAAGTATATCACGGGAAGGGCGAAAATCCGGGAAATCCCACGAATCTGCGTTAAAAACCATTGATAATCAGGAAAGTGATCAACCGGATGTGGCAAAGGAATGTCAAAAGGGAGGTAACAATTGCATAAATGTTATTGAAACAGAGATTAAGCAACAAAAATTCCCTCTTAACAAGTTAATGTCCCGTAGTATACAAACATCCATGCAATGTCTGGATATCGACAAGGACCAACATGAAAGCAAAGCGGAGGGTAAAAATGAAAACATCATCTCCGTTGTACCTCTTATTGTAGAACATACTATCAATGAAGACAATACCAGACAGAACCGGAAGTCGATTACTTCCAGTGAAAAGTTTTTGGATGAAAGATCTATTTCTCATAATTCCTCAGAGAGTGAGGAATTTAAAACTCCAAAGCAATCGCCATTACCAGAACGAAAAATAGTTGACGAAATCATCATCCCCGTTGAAATAACTGCAAAAACAACAGATGATACAGAAGAAAAGGTTAAACAAAAAGAACATGAGAAAAAATCTCCAAAACTTTCATTTTTAGCTGTAGTTGCATTAAAAAGAAAACTTGCCCGTCAAAGAAAAAAGAAGAAGCGAAAAATGTCTGAAGATGACAAAAACAAGGACAGAAATGATGAAAAACCAGAAGTGATACTACCAGAGGTCTCAGACAAACCCGAAAAATCCGATATTGAAAATGAAAAATATCTAACATCATTTTACCTTGAAAATGAAACTAATTTTAACATAGGAAACCTTTCTTACCTTCCAGAAACTGATATAGTTGATGTTGACGAATTAAATAAGGATCTTTCTCATAAGGATAAAAAGCTCTCCTTCGATATCATTAGTGAACCTGACAATTCCATGTCAGACACATACATGCATAAACATCGTCAGATCGCGAAACGACGACAAAGTGAAGTTTTTCGCGAAAAACGTGCAAAAGTACTTACATATTGCAAAAAATTTGTAGCATTTTTATTTTCCCATATAGGCCTATGTTCCTTAATGGTGGCTTATGCCATTTTAGGTGGATTTATTTTCAGAGCGATTGAAGGCCCGTTTGAAATTGAAACGAAAATCAAAGTTATAAGTGAGCGTCAGAAAACACGAGATCAAATTATGGAACTAGCGACATCATTAATTCTCAATAAGCGAAGTCGTAATAATGTGTCGAAGGAAATAGATATTTTATTGCGTGATTTTCAAAGGGAAGTTTACATAGCAACGGATATTCATGGTTTTAATAACGAAGATTCAAGTGCTGATTCGGTAGAGGGACAAACAGCTGAACAATGGTCGCTGGCCAGCTCTTTATTATTCGCTATTACAGTGATGACAACCATTGGTAAGTTTATCTTTTATTTTCGTATTACAGATTTTGACAAATTCAAATTTCCCGCCAAAAATGCAATTTATATTGTTATATCCGGTATGTTGTAATGGAGTTATGTACAAAAACGTTACCCATGGGGGTTAGTAAATTAAACTATCAAAAGGTCATATTATTTTATTATTGTACATCATACGGTTATGTAACCGTCGTATTTTCTTGTTTTAAATTTCAGAATCTTCTGTCCCAATAAACAAGTGTAAAAAAAAAATCCGTAAAAATAATAAAATAATTAAAATAATTTTGAATTAATGCAATTTTTCAATAGTATTGCTATGTTTTGGGCATATATTTTGAGTTCTATATCTGGGAGTAAATATTTAGTCCCATGTGCGAGGGTTAATTTTATGTACTATGCTTAGGGTATAGTTTAGGTAATATATTATGAGGTATGTGTTATGTACTATATCGTTGGAGTATATTTTAGGTCTTATATCTCGGAGTATATTTTGGGTCTTGTCTCAAGGGTACATTTTGGTCCTATGCCCGAGGGGTATATTCTATATCCGACGTCTAGGGTATTTTTGGGTCATATGTCCGAGACCATATTCTATGTCCCATTCTAGGATATATTTTGGATCATATGTCTATGGTATTTTTCTATATGCTACATTTATATCTTTGAAGTATACTTTAGATTAACACGACGGGTGTCACTAGTGGAGCAGGAACTGTCTACCCTTCCGTAGCACCTGAGTTCATCCCCGGTTTTTAGTGGGGTTCGTGTTACTCGATCTTTGGTTTTGTATGTGTATTTTGTGGATCGTTGTTTGTCCTTTTGTACTTTTTCTTTTGGCCATTGTGTTGTCTGTTCTTCTTCGATATACGGATTCTGATTTCCGTTTTGGTATCTTCAAACTCTTCTTAGATCCTATGTCTGGGGTATATTTTGATCATTTGTTGCTGGTATATCTTAGGTTCTATATCTGAAATCATATTTCGGGTCCTATGTTTAGGGTATATTGTGAGTCATATATATCTGTTGTATTCTTGGTGGATATAGTTGGATAGTTGGGTCCTATATCAGATATATATTTAAGGTCTTTTCTTGGTACCGATATTGGGGGTCCTATGCCTGTGTGTATTTTAGATATTATCGTGACATAGTTATTTATTCAGTAAAAAAAAGGAGAATATACACAAATTATGAAAATATTTTATTGTAATTATTTTCAGTAAATGTGACTTTTTGAATGAAATATTCGGTTCAGAATATGTAACAAATATTGTCGCAATTTCTCGTTCCTTATTCTATTAAAGACAAATTTAAAAAAATCGACAACTTCAGCCATTTACTGGTAAAATTGTTTCAGTTTGTCCTTTCACTAAGAATAAATATTATAACTGGCGAATTGTATAATATAGAAAAATAAATGTTGTTCTTTGTTAATTGCTAATAACATCTAATAGTTTTGTAAGAAACATCAATCACAGCTTCAAATTGAAAATTACGTAAACATTGGCATATGTTTGTACGAGGAAGTAATAAATTGTGGTGTATTGAATCGAATTTACAAATAAATTGTGTAATGTTATGATTGTTTTGTACAGAAAGTATAGTGCTTTGCCTTTTTGTTTACAGTAAATTCACTGACATTGTGTAAATAAGATGTAAACAAAAAAACGTAGTATAAATTGATTTTGTGAAATATGTATACAAAACGAAAGTACGAACGTGTTAGTGAATATTCTATTAATAACCATGTACAGTCAAACATGTATATAGAGGCCACTCAATGGAACCTGAAAGTGTGGTCTTTAAGAACAGTTGCCATATGCATTTGTATACAGGTTAAAATTATATATGCACTATTCATTATTGAGGAAAATGAGACTGTCCTTTATAGAGAGTGATGTGTTATATAGAGGTACCATTTGTAGTTAGATGTTAAGCATGGCGCATATGGTTTTGAAACTCAATTTGCACTCATGTGGTTTTGAAACGAATAACAATGTAGTTTTACACTTGTCCAACATGATTTTGAAACGCATTTTGTTCTCCTTTGGTTTGGAGCAAAATGGTAGAATCATGATAAAAATACGTGATAGGCCTATAGCATTCGAAAATTAATAAAGTACACTGTTAAAAAAATCTTGCGAAATTCAATGACGAATATATATGATACAGATAGATAAAATGAACTCATTCCGATACGAAATTCAATTAAGTTTAAAGTTCGAAAAGAAAAAAGAAAAACGTATTACTTTCCATCGGGAAAAAATGATATTATAAAAATAATGTGATTAAGATATAATTTCTTTTAGGGAATTTATAATGGTTAATTAATGTAGGATAACACGATTGAATAAATCACGTAAAATTCAATTTTTTTTTTTGTAAATTCCTATATTTATGCAGTTATATTTAAACAGCAGTGATTTTCTTCGAGATTCTATAATGATATCATTAACCAACTTTATTGCTGGCATCATATCTTCCCTCCAAGTCAAAAACCTTCATGCTTGTATGCATTTACACTTTTCTTGTTCAGTTAAATACAATGTTATTTTTTAATTATGCACCTAAAATTATTCTTAATAATGATAATATTATGACTCATCATTATACAAATATCACAAGGATGGATGGACAAAATATTTCAGAAATATATTTAGATGAATCGTTTTCGCATTATAGTCTACATTAAGGTAGGAGCAGAATTTTATCAATTGTGATTGTTAGTGTATATTGTCCCTTTGAGGGGAGATTTGAGCCATTAAAATTAGCTAAACCCCCGCCACTTTTTATTGAACTACCTGTATCAATCCAAGATTGTGAGAGTTCATGTATTTGTGTGTCAGGGGTACCAATGTTTCTATTCGATTTCGGAACTGGTCCGACAGTGTATTATTTTTTAATTTTTAATTTTTCTTTTGCAATGTGGCCCCTTATTGGCTAAAGACACATTTTATTACAAAATTTTAAAATTAAGAATCGCAACTAGTGAAAAACATACTGATAAACTATAATGTTCGTACACACTGTTTGTATATACATTGTCCTATGATAACGGCCATATAACACCTCCACTCCCTTCCCCAACAGGCGGGAAGTAGAAATATAATAATAATCTTGTAAACTGTATATATTGATATATAATTATCGATATTAGTCATACAAAAGTTCAATCGCTTCTTACGTATGAAACACGATGAAAAATTATATGACTTTACGTTTTACATGCAGGGGATTTAATTCGCACACCTATACGAAATTTCAATAGAATCATACGTATCAAACACAATGAAAAAATATATATGACTTGACGTTTGCCTTCAGTGAACCCTGGTAGCTCATTGTACAGTACATTCCACAAGCAATACTATGCACATGAGAACCACATGTTGTAAATCACCACTGGTCTTAATTGCCTTAATAAACTGACAGTCAGTATTACGATCAAACTTCCATGGCGACAATAAGCTTGAAGGTGAGGATTCTAAATTGCCATTTATAACTAGACCGTAGCGAAAACATGCAGGCAAATTCCTCACTTTTGAAACATCAATCATAACCTACAAATAAAGTAATGATTGCCTTTGTTTCAATATGTTTTTGAATGATTTCACTCATAAATCATTGCACATTCTATCACGATAATAAATTCGTCGGATTAAGCTTAGATCAACATATGTTAGACAATGACAGTGTCATTCGGCAGCTAAGTGACAAATTTCCCCAGAAAACCCCCTCCTCCCATTTGCCCCACTTTTAAAATACCCACGCCACGACCATGTCTATGATGTCTTCCCATTAATTATGCATATGTTGAAAAATAAATCGGGTGCAATTTGTTAAGTTTTAACCGTTGGGTAGAAAATAGTATATGCTATATGTAACTGATGCGTTTTATCTCAGCAATGGCCACGATATCAAGCTTAATATACGCAGACAGCATGCCAGAGAATATATACTAATCGAATCATATTAACACCCTTGGTGTGCCAGGTAATCAACAAAAACGTAAGGACAATGTAGGGTTCAACTCCGGTATCATCACAGAAGATCTATTAGTTAAGCATTATATATACAAAGGAAAAATAATACACAACAAATTAAGTACCGCATTTAAAGTCTGATTGAAGTTCAAGCGTGATACACCATTAGGGGGGATTTCAAGAGCATGTAGCTGGATTTTAAATAGAAAATTCGAGATGTGGCTTAGGGCTTATGGTGTTTAACGCCACTTCAACAATATGTCAGTGATATCGTGGTGGTCAGTTTTATTAGTGGAGGAAACAGGAGTAAACGGAGGAAACCATCCTACAGACCTGTCGCAAGTCACTGACAAACTTTATCACATAGTGTTGTATCGAGTACACCTCGCCTGCGTGGGATTCGAACTCACAACGTTCGGGATATGTGCCACACCGTGACAAAGAATATACTTGAAGCTGATATATGTTATTGCCACAAGCCCTAAATTTTATTAGAGCTCCCGTATGAGGCTCACAAACGCTATATTTTCTACAGTGTATGTTTTAGTTTTCAAACAAACTTAGTAGTAATATGTCAGAAGTGCTCCCCAAGCTGCAAATTCTATATTTAACAAGCAAGCCATTTCGTTAATTAGTTCAGCAATAAAAGATGTGCAACAAATATAAAAGTTTCTTGTCTACCCTTTTATCTCTCTGAAATTTGTTTGGTTTCTTCAAAGATTTGAATTGGCTAATGGTGTTCGTCCTATACGATAAAGTCATATTTTCAAAGCGTTAGGAAAAATGGAAATCAAAACATTTTTAGTTTTATGTATAATTTAGAAATTATCAGATGTTATTGAAAATAAACTTAAAATAATTAGTAAATTTGATTTATTTAGTAAAAATACATAGGCAGACAACATTTCGACTACAATAATGGGCTACGCAAAGCACAGCATGGTATGACCACTGCAAAGTGTATATTAAAATGAAGTGTATACAGAGTTATTTGCGTGAAACAGTATTAATTTATTGTACATAGTGATTTGCAGAAAATTGCAAATTGGATGAAAATTTAAAAAAGTTCAAATTAAAAAATTTACCCGTTTTTCATTAAGTTAGAAGCACGAAAACCATTTTGTCTACAGAACAATGTCAACGACAATGACGAATCCAACATAACCATTACACACTGCGACCGCACTATGTTTGAGGTCGTATTAAAATAGTGTTTAATGATTTCTTCTCAAACAAAAAGCATTAATTTGTCATCCAGAATGATGAATAAAACAATTATTATTTCAATATGAAAGACAATTAATAGTTGTCGAATTACAGTAGATAGAGTATGATGAAACGATTTAAATCTATGGTACCTTTTCAATCAGCTGTTACTAACGTTGTGAGTTTGAATCCCGTACTCTATACAACAGTATGTGATACAGTTTGTCAGTGACTTGCGACAAGTCAGTGGTTTTTCTCCGGGTTCTTCCGTTTCCTCGACCAATAAAATTGAACGCCATGATATGCCTGAAATATTGTTGAAAGTGACGTTAAACATCATAACAATAACCATAGCTATCAATCAGCTGTTCTGTGGGAGTGACCTTTTTTTTCACAAGATTATCTTTTAGATATGAAAAATCAGCAATTTTTCTTTAAAGGACAAGGTGCAGTAATGGCCGATTTTGGCCCCCACTCAGATCTTTATAATTTTTATGTATATTGTATCCTTATAACCTTATTTTGTCTTAGCAAAAAAATTGGAATGATCCATTGATGCACGTGGCAGCAAACGGGGCGCCAAAAAGGGAAATAATTTGCCTATTATGGGAATTTTTATTTTTTCGCGTATAGCCCGATTTTGTTCCCTTTTAATATATATCTGCTTCTAGTGATAATGACTACTGAATCAATATTTACTAAGCTTCAAGTGGTGTATATCACATGAGTTTTAATTTTCTTTTTCTTTCCAAAGTGATAACTGTAACTATGGTAACGAGAATCTGAGAGACAGTACAAAATACATATAAATATATACATTTGAAAATGTTCATGACTGGCTGTATCTGTTAACATCTTTATTAATTCAGTTTTCATTTTTTTAATGTGTTTTTTATTCTTTGAACTAAAATGATTGCCAAAAAATGAACTTAGATATCCATGGATTATACGATACTTTTATTTTAGATAATGAAAAACGTTTTGGCATTTAGTTTGTAGATTATATTATTATTAGTTTCCCAGTTATAAATTAAATATATGTTTTGTTTCTTTGTCATGTCCTTTTAGTGAGAAGCAATATTTTCCATTCCAATTGTTTTTATTTTCAAAATTATGAACTTGTCAGCATTCATTTTCTGTATCCATCCGCATCGATCCAAGTTCGCAAATATGTCGCATCCGTACCGTTACGGGAATTGTTTTAGTGACGTTGTTTACAAAAATGCGATGAAAATATGTGCAACTTTTCCATTTTTAAATACGAGCACAAACGAGAGCCAAGTTCATATTTCACTGAAACATTAATAAGTAAAATTAGAAGAAGTACGCAAAGTATAAAGTTGGTTCTCAACTGCGCTCAATATAAACTTCCCGGTCATCTAGTGAAAATGTCGTCAAAACCACGAAGTTTATTGAGATTGAACGATTTTAACGTTATAAAAAGTACGCTTATCGTTATTTTCATTAAGACATTAATGCATATGGTTAAATATGAATAACTGAAGATTATTTATTTAAACTCAGACATATCCCAGAGGATGATTTCTGTTCATGTTAAATTGGGGGAAAAACGGCCCTTACTGCACCTTGTCCTTTGACTAGAATTTCTCGTTGAAAACTGTCGAGTCAGAGTATTTATCTTTCACACCTTTCATGTCAATTTATTTTTCTAAAAAAATTGGAGAAATAATATATTTTTCAGAAAAAATACATAGCCCCCTAAAAGTTAACTGCTTGATCACTAATAACACACGTGACACACACCATCCAGTACATGTTGGTACTATTATCGTCTTAATTTATTAATTTACTATGAAAGCTAGACATAATTGTTCAGATATATACAAGGAGACATGTATGACGGGATGATTAATTTAGAGACAGGATTCTACATGTATAGTGAATTACAACAGACAGACACAAACAAGTTTGAAGTATACTTACTGTGGTTCCCATAGAAGCACTAGTACTCTTCACAAACAGTATCTGGCGAGAAATAACTTCTGTTATGCAGATAGCAACAGTATCGTTGGGTTGGATGTTTTTAGTAGACACTACTATTTTTGAAATTTATCCTTTGTATAAGGGGGAAAATTACAAAAGAACTCGCAAACAGTTTGATGTATTGATTCCAAATATTAATTTTCATTTTTTTCCCAAAGGAAGGCGAGCAAAACGCATACCTTAGAATGGACGTTAGTGAAACCCATGCATCAAATGAAACTGACACACAGAGTGCGTGTAAAGCGAAGCCCACACACCAAAGGAGGGCGAGCAAAATATAATTTACATTTCCTCCCAACGACGTTTTAGTTATTATGCTTTGCATGTTTTACTAAATGTATGAGCATAATCCAATGAAGGTCATTACAGAAACGCATCGTGCGCACTCAATTAGATAGCTATTTGTTTTAATTGTCAAACATATTTGAAAACATTATATTCACATTTGTTTTATTTTTACATGCCATATTTGCATTGTATTATATTATTTGATCAACAATATCCATGCCTAAATAATGTCAGTGATAGAAAACACAACATAAAAATGAGCATGAGTAAAAATTAATTCCTCAAGGCGAATGTTACAAGACACAACGCCAATATGAGTGTAAGCAAAGCTTATGCGCCAAAGTAGATTTTAGAAAGCACATACTTAAAAATAAGTTCGCCAAGACACATACCTCAAAGTGAGGTATAGATAACACAACCTTCAAATGAGTGTGAACAAAACTCCTACCATAATGAGTTGTTAGAAAACACAGCAAAGTGGGTGCAAACAAAACCTATAACCCAAAGTAGATGCTAGAAAGCACATATCTAACAGTCTTACAAAACCCATCCCTCAAGGTGAATACTAGAAAACACAACCTCAAGGTGAATACTAGAACGCGTATCCTCAAAGTGAATACTAGAAAACACAACCTCAAGATGAATACTAGAACGCATAACCTCAAAGTGAATACTAGAAAACACAACCTCAAGGTGAATACTAGAAAACACAACCTCAAAGTGAATACTAGAACGCATAACCTCAAAGTGAATACTAGAAAACACAACCTCAAGGTGAATACTAGAAAACACAACCTCAAGGTGAATACTAGAACGCATAACCTCAAAGTGAATACTAGAAAACACAACCTCAAGGTGAATACTAGAACGCATAACCTCAAAGTGAATACTAGAAAATACAACCTCAAGGTGAATACTAGAACGCATAACCTCAAAGTGAATACTAGAAAGCACAACCTCAAGGTGAATACTAGAACGCATAACCTCAAAGTGAATACTAGAAAGCACAACCTCAAGGTGAATACTAGAAAACACAACCTCAAGGTGAATACTA
>MJUT01064136.1:563566-580940 GCA_002080005.1 Gigantidas platifrons
ATACTAGAAAACACAACCTCAAGGTGAATACTAGAAAACACAACATCAAGGTGAATACTAGAAAACATAACCTCAAGGTGAATACTAGAAAACACAACCTCAAGGTGAATGTTAATAGAACCCAAACCTCCAAGGGAGTGTTAAAAACACAAATGTATGCAAAATATAAAACAGATATTCAAGGTAGATATTACAAAGAACGATCTAAAACAAAAGTCTTTTAAAATCCCATACTCCAAAGTGAGTACCAGAAAAAAAAGTGAGTGTTAGCAAAACCCATTCATTAAAGGGAATGTGAACAAAACTAATTCCTCAAATGGAATGTGACCAAAAATCCCACATCAAAGGAAGTAGTAAAACTCATAGCAAAAAGGGGGCTCGATCAAAACCCATAACTCTATGAGCGTCTTAGAAAACACAACATCAACGAGAGTCTTCGCAAAGACAACCTCACGCTTAATATTAGAACAATTGATACCTCAAAGTGGGTGTGAGCAATACCCATGTCTTAAGGTGAGAATTAGTAAAACCCATATATCAATGGGAGTGTCCTTTTTCTATTGGCCATTATGTTGTCTGTCCTTTTTCGATTTACAGATTCTGATTACATCCAATGGTATCTTTAAACTCTTTTGTGCAAAGCACATCCTTCAGAATTAGTGCAAAAAGGTGGCTCGTCTTTATATAAC
This sequence comes from Gigantidas platifrons, assembly GCA_002080005.1. Classification (NCBI taxonomy): domain Eukaryota; kingdom Metazoa; phylum Mollusca; class Bivalvia; order Mytilida; family Modiolidae; genus Gigantidas; species Gigantidas platifrons. The sequence goes on from MJUT01064136.1 coordinate 564,256, forward strand.
ATATGTACCTTAGTATAGTGACAACATAATTAGACATATCAGTGTTGATTTATCATATCGTCTTTACATGTTTTCATGTCGTGTATAATTAAATTGTAAGAAACTACATCCATGCATTCATAAATTTACATTATCTATTATATTAAGTAATTTTAATTTATCACCATGTTTTTTCAGAATGTGTTGTATGTGTTTCACATTTTACGTTTTGTCGATAGATAACGTTTCTAGTAAAGAAGCTCATTATTAAAAGACAGGGAGATTTTGAAACAAATGATTCAATGTTTATGTGTATTTTAAATACGATACCGCATAGCACTTTAAAGACCACACCAAATGCCAAAACTTTCAAATATTAACTAAATTTATGGTTGTGTTGTGTAATTTTGACTTTATGGCTTGGTTGTTTTAGAAATAAAATAACACCCGAAAGGGTTTTGTTATTTGACCTCTTAGATTTGGCTGCGGACAACACCGATGAGATTATAATAACCTAAATTATTATATTTTGCATATTATGTTCACAATACCTATAACATACTTAATTTTAATTAGACAATCCCTACAAACTACATCTGAACAGAATAAATCAGGTGTCTTTCTAACGGGAGATTTTGCCTAGTGACATGACTGTACCAAATATGGTGCACGTCACAGAGTTGCTATCAATATTAACATGAACCTCATTACAGGTTATGCATTGTTTTATTGTCGTTCTGTTTCGTATCTATTCCATTTGATATGTTATTATAATGATACCGACACAATTAATTATATATTTATATAATTCGCCGACACAATATGGAAGTGATTTAGGAACTGCATACCCTTTCGGAGCACACGAAATCATCCCCGATTTGTTTGTCGGCTTTAATTTTTTGTCTGATATTTTGTGATCATTGTTTGTAATTTTGCCATTCTCCGTTTGGCCTTTATATTGTCTGTCCTTCTTCAATTTACAGCTTCTCATTACTATGTCAGTTTCTTCAAACTTTTGTAAGCTCAAAACATTTTATCAGTCAATCATGTCAAGTTTTACATTACCCATCAAAATATCTGACAACATTGTAAGAATACAAAATGAAACTGACCACCATGATGTTACTGAATTATTTTTGAAAGTGGCGTTAAAACCTATAATCCTAACCCTAACACCAAATTGTACATTAACCATCAAAATACCTGACTACAATGTAACATTACAGTTGCTCGAACCCGTAAACCAATAGTTATATAACCTTCAGGTTTTTCTCATGTTTTGTTGATTAAGAAGATAGTCAGCTAACAAAAACAAATGGAAATAAAGCTCATTATATTGAAACAGTATATCTATTATGAGAAGTATTTATTTTTACTTGTACTATATTGGTTTTACTTTTGTGGTGTATTGTGATGTACTTAAGAAGAGTTTGAAGATACCAAAGGAGGTAATTAGAATCTGTCAATCAAAGGACAGAAAACACAATGACCACAGGATAAAGGGCTAAAGGAGAAACAATGATCTACAAATAATACACATACAACTATAGATCGAGAAACACGAACCCCACTAAATTTGTTTACATAATCCATTTTCGATGATCCAACGCCTAAATAAAGATTAACAGCATATAGAAATACGGGACTGTCGGTCATTTAGTAAGCATTTTCAGCTATGCTTTGTATTGGCCATCATCACATTACATTATTTGGCTTTCCAATCTTTTGACTGAGTGCATCTGAGGAAAGCTTTATCAGAATTGAGTCGTGCGAATTAAATTTAATATCTACGTTTTTTATTGGCCTAATCATGAAAAAATCGTAACATTGGGTAAATAGATACACATTCCTGTGAAAAAAAGTTTGACGCAGATCATCGATACACTATCAAAGAAAGTTATTTTTCAGAAATGACCGATTTGAATATGAAAAACAGCAGAATAATATAAGACAAGACAAACCAATTCCATGAGAAAATGCCACCATGAATATGTTCTTTATTACTTTGATTTGCGAAGAAAAAAACTGTAATAATTAAGTAGCATTTATGCGTGATATACAAGTGAATACATGTGTATTAATGTCGTAAGATTGCCTTTTAAATGACGCACAGACATTTATCGCATTCTCTGTCAATTGAACCCAGTCATCTGCCAATTGTCATAACAAAACCACAAGAATATCATAACGTCACAATGTTTGCAAAAATATCTCCAATAACAACATTGACATCTAATTTAGTGCGCATGACGCGTTTCTTGAATAACCTTCACCTGGTACGCTCATTGTCAAAAGAATGGAAACCAACTAATTTAAACATGTTTAGGAGCAAGACAACTAAAGGGCATAAACAGGCTAGCCAACAATTAGCTATGGCTAACTATGTCTGAGAGCGATTGACCTTATTTTATATACATCTAATTACACATTATTTAGTAACTGTAAATTGCAAATATAAATATATCTAATACACCATGTCAGTATCGAAACACTGACGACTGGTGTGAATGATACCGGGGACTAAACATATGCCAGCAAATGTATCGACCCATTGATAGTAATGCATAGGGGTGGTCTATTTATCTTGCAACGCGTCGCTATCAAAAAATATTTTTTTAGTAAGTGGATTAAGTCCTACCTAAATTGTTTTTTTTTATCTAATCTATTTCACAATTAGTTGCAATAGTAGCACGACGGGTGCCACTAGTTGCTGAGTTCACCCCCGGTTTTTAGTGGGGTTTGTGTTGTCCAACTTTCAGTTTTCTATTTAGTGTTTTGTAGAGCATTGTTTGTCCTTTTATCCTTTTTATATTTGTCTGTCTTTCCTAGATTTGTGGCTTCTGATAACCCCCTTGGTATCGTTAAACGTTTCTGTTATAAAACAACGTTTGAAGACTTTACTCGTGTTCCTTTTGAATTAGTTTGGGATATGTGTACAATTTGTGTGGTTATTATTACTTTTTTGTTGTTGAATTCACGCCTTTTTAATAAGAACTAGAATGGATTTAGATTATAGGATGATTCTGGGTTGACATAGTCCTCAGTAAACGTTTCTCCTGAATGACATAGAACACCGTTTCCTATGTTCTATTGGTGTGGAAGGAGGGGGGGGGGGGCACGCCTGATGTGAATGGTAACGATTTAACCTCGGCGCGAAGCGGAATGAATTATTACATTGTCAGGTAATTTACGCTTTTTTTGTGTTGTTACACCACAATGGATAGCCAACAATTANCTATGGCTAACTATGTCTGAGGGAGGAAAACAAGTAAACTAAAGGGCATAAACAGGCTAGCCAACAATTAGCTATGGCTAACTATGTCTGAGGGAGGAAAACAAGTAAACTAAAGGGCATAAACAGGCTAGCCAACAATTAGCTATGGCTAACTATGTCTGAGGGAGGCACGCCTGATGTGAATGGTAACGATTTAACCTCGGCGCGAAGCGGAATGAATTATTACATTGTCAGGTAATTTACGCTTTTTTTGTGTTGTTACACCACAATGGATACGTGATGTACACTTCTGGAAAATAGATGCTTAATAATACATAAAGAATAATTTCTGTCTGAAAATGAGGTCAAACTATTATTCTAGCGTACTCAACTGACATTTTCTGTATATATTATATTATTTAACAACTAGAACGCATATTTAACATCAAAGGATGTAAATGATGTATTTTTATATATATTTTGAAATCTTTTGATGATTGTTTGTGATCTACACTACGTCATATCACAACAAACAAGGATTCCACATGTTCCTATATTCTAACAATATACAAGATAAAAATAAACATAACTCAACATAATATAGAAAACAGTACAAAATAAAACAAAAACAAAAACTATATACAAAATAACACTTGTATCTGTATCTGTATTGTAATCATCATTTAGTTAGCGCAATTGGAGATAATGTGTTCTGGGTTACGGAACGGGAACTACGTTAGTCCGCGCAATTAGTGGAAATTGTGAAAATTGTGCATAGAAGAACAATTGTTCTGAACAGGAACTAGTGAACTGTCAGAAAACATGATTTCACCCCGGATTTTAATGGGGATTATGTTTTACTTATTTAGTTTTCTATAATTGATAGATTTAAAACATATTGGCTTTGAGTTACATGGCAGTATTTGCAATGCAAAGCATACAAAAAGTTCGAACTATAATCCTGTTTTTGCTCTTTGCTTCATAGTTTCTTGAAAAGAGCAGGCATCAGTTTATATCAGAGTCTCTAAATTGGCATACGTTTTGTAATGTTCATATTGCATCTTTTTATTGAGTAAGATAAATGTTACTTTATATTCCACTCTCACATTCCATACCAAAAAGGAACGACTTGTCATTTTCCAGTAGATAAATAAAAAAAAAAAAGACAAATTAAATGGCTAAATCAAAGATGATGGTAACAATCACCACACGACATGACACAATTCTCCATATATACACACAACTCTCCATAATATATATTATCAGCCTTAAAATGGGAGACATAGACCTTTAAAGGGCAGTGAATCAATTGTACGGTGACAGCGTATCTGGAACCGTACAATTTATTCAGTACTTTTTAAATGTCAATGTCTCCTATTTTAAGGGGTAACAAGTGCCCCACTAAAAACCAGGGTGAACCCATGTGCTCAGGCAAGGTAGTCAGTTCTCGCTCCAAAAAATCTTGTATCTCAACTAATACCGACGAACAATGTCCCGAAATGCACACAATTGTTTTCTAAGCTATAACATTTTATTAGACAGGACCTGTTTACCCTTCGCGAGAATCTTGGTTCACGCCCGATTTTTGGTGGGTCCGTGCTGCACATCTTTTTAGTGTTCTGTGGTGTGTTTTTTGTTTGTTTGTTTTTCTTCGTCCTGTGTGTTGTTTGCGCAATATTGGCACTGTCTCTGGATTGTCCATTTTTGATAGCTTCTTTTGTTTTCTCAAACGTTTATTTAAGAAAATAATTTTTTTCTTTGGGTCATTTCGTGCGATGATTATTTCCATCTCACTTTCTTACTTTTGCAGCTTTGAAAATATACAACAAATGGTTTGTCGAACATAAATTTGTGAATGGCGATAGCAATCTATTTTTGTAATTACAACCGTTATATGCAAATGGCGTATATGTTATTATCAAAGTAATCAGTCAAATTGTGAACTGATGAATGTGATTGGCGGGTGGCAATAATTGCTAATCAATCATACAGTAGCTCATCTTAATTAATTACTGACGAATGTGGGTCAATTTTGACAGTCCTTCATTCAGTATGGAAAAATACTTTTTTTCTAACTGTCTGAAAGCGTTTTCACTATTATATATTTCTATTCAATGATTCGAGATATATCTATAATTAGACGCATCTCGTTATAATAAGATATATATGTGACGCTAAATGCTGTATTTGATCCAAGATGGCCGACTTTTGCTATTTCACACCATGGAACGTTTATTATCATTGTTGATATGCGTAGTACCAACGGGATTAATTAATAGAATTGCTTGTAACATAGGTTGTCTATGAAAATACACAATTAATTAAGAGAAAACGTCGACATATGTATAAACGATTACCCACTCCTAGAAGCCATATAGTCTCCAAGAAAAACCTAAATCGTTAGACACATAAAACCCAGAATATAATGAGAAACATACTAAAAACATGATACTTCTCCGTAATCTACTTTTTCTTGTTTTTGTATTTGCACTCAATATCCTATTTGAATACTGGAGTTGATGTGGGGCCGTCTATTTATTTTAGGACTATTCAAGTCAGAAATCTGACAACGTCAATCGTTACATAAATAGCCAAAATATCATAAAGAAGCATGAAGTTGTATTACATAAGTATAATGGTATATATAAACGTTTGACGAGGAGTCAGTTTTGATTACTTTTATTGAAAGTATTAATACCTATGCTTAGCATATTGAAGCTGGAATGTGTGTGAAGTATGCAATTATCTTCTAATTTCTGTTCAAGAGAAATTGTTACTCAATGATTATAATATATGTTCGAACAAGACTGTCGTGATTTCAAATAAAATATTTAAACCCCCGGTTTTAGTAGGGTTCGTGTTACTCGATCTTCGGTTTTATGTGTATGTTTTGTGGATCGTACTTTTTCTTGTGACCATTGTGTTGTCTGTCCTTCGATATATGGATTCTGATTATCCCCCTTTGGTATCTTCAAACTCTTCTTAAAACGCTGTCTTGTGGAAATATAATACTAAAATAAGCATTGCAAGAATTTTCTTTTTATCTAGGTTGCATAAATAAATATGTAGTAGTGTCAAAATAATTTTTGTCCACCATTTTATCTGTCTTCTTACAAAGCAACAATGGTCTATGCTAAGTGTTAAATGCAACTTGTATTATATTAAAATGAAGCGGGAAGTTTGGCGCCGTAAAATCTGATTCAACCCACCATTTCTTTGGAAATGTCTGTGCCAAGTCAGGGCCATTGCGATTTTCCCAGTTTTCCGGTTGTTGACTGATTTTGTCTGTTTATTGACTGATGAGTATTGCCTTTCCCTGTAGAAGATTGCTCGGTGTTCGGTAAATTTGTTATTACCCTTACTTATATCAACTGAACGATAACCAGTTGCCATAGCACAGAAATAAAAAATATGGTGTTTTTTAATTTCAAAAGTAACTCAATAGTTGCACCTTCAAATACGAACCATAATGGAGCTTCATGATTATTATTTTATACATTTACACGTGTGTTTAAGGGTGTAAATTTTGCCTCTGTGTCTACCCGTTTTTTCTTTTAATTTTAGAACTATTCCTATAGTGTGATATTAAAAACGTAGATATCAAATTTAGTGCACAAGACGCGCTTCATCGGGTACGCTCAAAATCGAAAGATTTGGAAAGCTAAATAATTTAAAAGTGCTTAGGAGCAACAAAACCATGGGACCCAAACCGTAATTTTTGTTTTTATTTTCCAATTAAATGCAAATATGAGTTTAAATTATTGATGCAAACTTGGTTTTATTTATGAATAAGAAAATAACAAACACACAAATGACTATTAACAAACTGAACTCTTTCATTACTCTATAGCTGTAATCTGAAAGCTTGGTATTTGCAGGAGATTTGTTGTCTTTCGTCATGGTCGATAAACACTACACCTAACACATTTATCTCTTCCATGTGTTGATGTACAAGACGAAGAGAGCATTCACAAGACAGAAGAGTTATTCCAATAAAGGAACAATCTGGATTCAAACATAGCAATTGTTGAAACACAAGCGAAGGTAGAACAGACAGAATAAACATTTGAACGATATAAACCAGTTGCGCCGACGCCATCAATTTGTAATGATCATCAAATACCACCCACCATGCAGGCATACTGTCCCATTAACACCATCTGTGCAATCGTTTTAATACCACATTGTGGAATAAATTATATGGAAAACGTGATATATATTATTTTCTAATTGTATATTTCCCATTTGCAAGTAGCAATATTTCTTTCTAACAAGCTAGGTGTCTTTGTGGTGGAGTGGTTTAAGGTAATTGACATCTAACCACAAGCCTAACACCACTGACGTCAGTTTAGATGCGTTACCCACCTCAAGCATTACGAATTCCATGAACCGACCCTGGGTATTTCATCGGTAATTTCTTTGTCTGCCTATGCTTTTCTCTTCCTATGCACACTCAGAAGCATATATGACCATAACCGATTTGGGTTATCCTGCTTAGGCACTTTCGTTTTATTAGTCACAAAACTTTAAAGTAGTTGGCTTTCCAATTTTTTGATTGTGAGCTTGCCTACGTTATTCCAGAAGCGCACCATGCGCACTAAATTAGATATCTACGTCTTTATTCACAATATAGCTAAAACATTGCTGAAAGGTAAGACAAATTCTAATAAACCTTAAGATATAACACTCATATGCTTAGATTTTTGATTTTTGGTGTTTTAACGCCACTTTCAACAATATTTCAGCTATATCATGGCGACCACTTCTAGTGGTGGCGGAAGCCAGAGTACCCGGAGAGAACCACCGACAATGGGCAAGCAACTGGTAAACTTTTCACATGCGGCTGAAAGTCGAGTGCATCCTATTTGTAATTTACAAAGCCGGGCGCGAACGCACGCCGTATTGGCGATAGGCTTGTATGAGTTGTTAGATCCAACGACCTAACTCATTGAGCCACCCGGGCCCACAACACGCATATGATGATGTTCCGTAACTCATATGAAACAATGTTCTAGACAAGTGATATAAAAACAGGTAACTATATCTGTTACATAAATTGGTTTTGCTGAAACCTCTTATACCTAAGCGTGTGTCATCATAGTGCTTTCAAGTTGTCATCATCAATACTGTATCTCAGTAACTTGCAGATATGGTGCCGTTGTAGCTATTATAATCATACCTACATCGCCCCACATGGTAACATGCACCCACCGCTTTGATAAATATAGTTTTTTGCAACAGGTGTCATGCGGCAAGCAAATAGAAGCTTACAATTTCAAAGAAACTGGTTCTATATCCGGTTTATGTTCCCCGCTCTTTTGTTATATAATTAATTTGAGTTACGTTGTTTTTATCTAACTGGAGTGTGATTGTTTATACCGTTCATTCTAATTAGCTTTGACAAATGCCGTAAATCGTCATTTATTTAGACATATGGTACAAACAAAAACCAAAACCAATATAACGCAAGCATAGTTTAGAAATGTCAAACGGCCACAAAATATATATTACTAATTAAATCAGTTGTTTGAACACCACAAGCCCTTACGACAATCAACATATATTTTCTCAATTTGCTTAGCTTATTATATGGTTTATAGCAGGGATATGCAACTATAAACTATTGTCTGCCAAGTACCAAACACTTAATGCCTACGCTTAAACAAGATGGCTGACATTTCTGCTGTTAATATATATTTAATGACATCTACACATGCATTTAATTCATCAAGGCGGTCCGATGTATCGTTTCATGAACGATATCCTTAAAAACGCATTAGTAAGTGCTATTACAAATTCAGTTTCCATAACATGTAATAAAAAATTGTTATTTGGTAAGTGGAAGCCATTTTATCTGCTTATCTTTAATGAATTTCATGAAATCAGAATCCTACGTAAAACAAAATTTACAAGCATTTATCTTCTTATATGAGCGAAATACTATTTAATTATTAGAGGGGGCGGATATGTTTTTTTCAGAAACGTATTTGTTTTTTTCATACGAGACAAAGATCAATTTACTTGTGCTTGGACATGAAAATTGGTAGTATTTCTGAAAGTTCACCTGCATTTGTTGTTGAAAACTGCAGGGTCGGACTATTTATGTTGTGTATCTTTCAGGTCAAGATGTTTTTTTTCATGAAATTTGGCGACATATTTTGAAAAAAGTCCCAAAACAACATAGCTCCAGCCACTAAAATTAAGCCATTGATAGAAAATTGAAGAACACATTTGTAATGCTTTACAGCCCTTTCTTATTTAGCCAATCGTAATTTGTTAAGGGGACAATTTGACCAGTTAGGTAATGTTTTTTTTAAATAAAAAAATACATCTTATGATTCATGTATGCGCATGCCTATCACGAGTTTAACTTGAATAAAAATGATCTCTTGGCCTTCTGTACTGTACTTGTGAGGGACCAAGCAAACTTTTGCATCAATCTTTTGAATTTGAACTATGTAGGATTCGCTTTCACAATCTAGATAGAAAAAGCATCAATAGCTAAAATTAATCTATAATATCAGTTTGAGGGAATAGCATATGAAGATCACCATGCACCCGTACTAAAGGCAAAGCAATATATGTTCTTGAATATTATTGAAACTAAGGCTGTATCCCTGAAAAAAAAAGATACCCATAGCCGACTTTCACCTTATTTTTAGGTCACAAAGATGTCTTGTCTCCATTGTTGAATGATTCTACTCACCAATGATTCGACTTTGAACATTCATCATGAATTAGAAACTGCATTTGTACATCATAAAAAAAAACCCCAGAAGATAAAAACAGAAAAGACAGAAATTCGGAAATAAATGTCTAGCCAGATCAACACAACTGACGCGCAAATTACTTAATTATGTTTAATTAAGTTTGGCTTATTGTAATAACAATATGTCAGAAAAATTAGTCAAATGGGCGTATACACATTATAAAAAGAACAAACTAGTTGTGTAATATTCAAGGTAGTACCTAATCAAACCTCTATGTATTACACCTGTTCTATTATCTGTAATCATTTTGTAGTATGTTGCAATGCAGATGTCTCCATCAATTTCTTTGGCAATTATAACAAATTATTTGAATTTTCAAATATGTGCTTTTTTGCAAGTTTGAATAACCGACAAATTTCATTTGATCTGAATAAAGGATAGGATAGAGGTAAATCTATTGGGTAACTATTGATAATTTTATTGCATTTGAACGTCTTCTGAAATGAGTAATTGACAATGGCTACATACATGTATGTCTTGTTTTTTTTAATGCTATCACGTACATTGGTTGTTGTTGCGCTTAAAACATTTGTCATCGTAGCCATATCTATGTAGTTTTTAGTAATACAAAATGTAAATATCTAATTTAGTCCGCACGATGCGTGTCTGGAATAATCGTCATCGAATATGCTAATAGGCAAATGATTTGAAAGCCAAGATATTTGGCGGGAAAGTAAACCAAAGGGCCTTTTAAACATGCCAACCAAAATCGTCTATGGTAACTTATGCATAAGGCATATTGGTATTAGTTTTAATCGATTTTAGTATATTCATGTATGTAAGCTGTACTTTTATTGGGTAACATTCTGCTCTGACACATGGCTCAGCGGGAAAATTTTTTTTTACTGTCACCCTCTCATTTAGAACCTCAATTTGATGATTATGAATCAATTGAAACATTAAAATGAAAAAAAAGCAGTGAAATGAAGAAAAAAAACGACATTAAAATGAAAAAAAAACATCATTGCAAACGAGAAAGTGAAAACATTCAGTATAATAAAATAAATAACATATAGTTGAGAGGGTGATAGATCCGATTGTTACCCTTGGAAAAAGACATTGTCAACCTCGACTTCGCCTCAGTTGACAATGTTTTTCTCAGGGTAATAATCTGATCTATCACCCTCTCAAATATATGTTATTTATGTAATATTATGTAGGAACTGCACATTTCAGACATAAAGATATCCAATAAACCATGTCAGTGCCGAAGCTCTGACTACTGGGCGGTAAATTAGATATTTGAATAAGAATAAATTGTTTGTGAGATAATTGGTATATTACATTTATCTTACTGTTATATTTCACTTGTCGTTGACCTTTGTCTCATAGTAAAGGTCATCGGTGACGTTCGTGCAATTATTACCCTCTATTTGTTTACGTTATTGTAATTTTGAAAACCTTCCAACTTGATTAAATCTCTAACAGTGAATCTGGAAGGAACTATTTTCTTTCTTATTACAATAATAGTATATTAATCAATTGTCAAAAAACAACAAACAAAAACATTACAGATATAATTTGTCCTATTTTCTCAATGACGTATGCTACAGTATTACAGCTGTTATCGCTTACGTCATTAAAAATCTTTTTTGTGATGTGATACAGACATCAAGCGATTTCTATGTAGCTGATTGTGATTTCATTATGGCAGCAATAACACGAGGAAGACTGTTCTTTATTTAAGTCACCGCGGTACACTGTTTATCATCGCTGCATAGATCAAGGTTGTCGCTTAGCGCATTGAGTAACAAAGTATCTGATAAAGATATAATTTATAATTTTGAGTGCAGATTCAACAAGTTGTGTAATTATAAAAATATTATAGTTGAATAATGATGGTAGTGTTTTATATATATTAAACGACAAAAACATGCGGGAGATTGTAATCCATTGAATGTATATTAATCGTAATCCGGGTTCTTTCTCGGATTCACGTGACCTCACTAAATTCAAACAAATAGATAATGGTGAATTAGGTTTGGCTTCTTTTATGGTGTTTATCGCCACTTTCAACAATATTTCAGTTATATCGTGGTGGCAAGTTTTGATGGTGCAGGAAACCGGAGTGCACGGAGAAAACCACCGACATCTCGCAAGTCACTGACAAATTTGATCACATAATGTTGTATCGAGTAAATCTCACCATGAACGGGGTTCTAACTCACAACTTTAATGGAGATCCAGCTACCATACATTCACGACTACGACGACCTCATGTTGAATTAGTAATTGCTTTTATCTTGAACAATTGTTCTTCTCACTACATTAAACGTTAATACACACTTAGTTATTATACATTATTTAATAGTAATAACAACACAACAACATTAATTAACAGTTCTTAAATAATGTAATTATTAACCAAACGAAGCCCCGCCCCCCCACCCCCCCTCAGGCAATGTGCCAATTATGTTTAGTCCCTTTGATTTATTCGGTCCTTAAATTATTTGGCTTTCCACCCTTTTATTATGCGCGTACCTGATGAAGGGTTTTCCAAACACGTATAGTGCGCACAAAATTCGATATCTACGATAGTTTCTTAAAGCTAAGCAGCTGTTTATGCAATCAAGCATACAATATGATAAATAATCTAATGTACCTCACATGTTGAGAGAAAACAGTTTTTAGGTAGCAACGATCTAATATTTCATTCACTCTGATGTTTGACAAAAAGTGTACTATACGAGGATATAATGACTATTATTATGAGTGGAACAGCAGAGTTATGACATGCGATGCACCTCGTTGCACTCCAGACTGTTTTGTTGAGGTAGTTTGTGTTGTACGAACTTTTGTAAGGCTATTTATTTTTTAATTTTATGCGTCACTTGTCTTGTATATCCAGGCTGAGATCTGCTAATCGATATTTCCCATCTATTACTGAACACTGATGAAACATTTCATTTCTGAAATAACGATAGAGTAATTCATTCATCTCTACTGTAAATTTGTAATTGTTTTATATATACAATCGAAGCTTGTTATTCTTATTATATATCAGAGTCACTTGCAGTTTGAGATTTCTGTTATCGAGAAAGGACAGGTTGGAGTCCCATTAATTGGTTTAATCCTGCCACCTTTTTGTGCTTGTCCAAAGTCAGTAACTGGACTTCCATCCTCATACGACGCGGTATTTTCTTTTTTCTTGTGTGTATGTGTTTTTAATGATTAAGGTGTGATGTTCTTGTTCGGCTTGTTGCTATTAGTTGATACGATGAAACAGGGAGCATTATGAACAGGAACATCTAAACAGTGATGATCAGCAATCCACCGGTATCAATTCTCAAATTACCGAACACAAATATCACTATGCCATTTGCCCATGGAATGCCAGGTCATGGCTTGGGACAGGCTCAAATATATGGCAGTCTTAAACCGGCTAATGAGATTCCAACAGCAATCGACGTTGACATAGCTATAAAGACTGAGAACACACACACACCAGGATAAGCTAAATGCATTCATTGTAATTTCAGCGTTTTCTGTTTTTATTACTTGTAGTTACATGTAAGACAATATAAATTTGTTGTTGTGCCTTTGAATTTACAAAAATAGATAGTTCAGGCAATTTATGGGTCTGTACTAAATCCAGATCATCTGTGCTGACTTCGTATATTCTGTAATTAGCACATGGTATGTATTATGGAATGCTTTGAACTTAGGCGACAAACAACATTTATTATATATATATTGGTTTTTCGTAGGTTTTGGGTGTGATCCCTAGGTGCATGTTAACATATATATCTGTGATGAATAACGACAGTTACGAAGGTCGAGACAGATATTATATCTAGAATAATGTCAGATTTGAAGATTGAGACAGACAGTATTGGTTGTATCGCTGCGAGTTCGATAGGACGAGCGCTGATACTAGCGATAATGTATGTCGAGGTCTTCTAAACTGACGTCACTGTTTTAATCGGCTTCGTCATAATGTAACTGACGTATCAATTTACCGAAAAAATTCAGCATCAGAGTAAGTTGGTTGATGATGACAACATCATTCGACGAGATCAAATATTCAAATTACAGATAAAACTTCATTTTGCATTACTAATCACATACGTACAGATGTCGATGTTTTCTAGTTATTTCTGAAGATCTATTTTGACAATAATTCCATCTAACATTGTTGTATATTGTTGTTAAGCCTCGTTGCAATGATTTACATGGAGGAAAAAAGCATAAATTCTTAATTATGGGGAATTATGACGAACAAACATTTTTATAATCAGTGCAATTTTTGCAATTATGTTTGTATTTTTGCACCAAGTAGAACAACAATGCCAATTTTTATCAGTAATAATACCAATAAACGTCCCAGTGATCGTCTAATTTTATATATGCATCAACGTCACTGGAATGTTTGACATAATTCATCAATATAAATATTGGGCATATTTTATGGTAAACTTGACATATTATTATACGAAACCTGGAGTCAAGCAGAGGTGAAGGATTAGCAACTGCATTCCCGTGCATGTCGGTATTTTAGACAGCATAAATATGTTCTTCATTAACAAAAAACATTAAAAATGATGGTTCACTGAAAGAGCAGTCTACTGCAGGTCTCCATGTTGATTAGTGATTGTTAGAGTAACTTGAACATATCAAAGGGATAATCAGAAACCGTAAATCGAAGAAGAACAGACATCACAATGACCAATAGAAAAAGTACAAAAGGACAAACAACGATCTACAAAACATACACATAGACCTAAAGATCGAATAACACGAACCTCACTGAAACCGGGGGTGAACTCATGTGCTCCGGATGGGTGAGTAGTTCCTGCTCCATTAGTGACACCTGTAGTGTTAATTTAGTTATTAACCCGGTGATAAGTCATGAATGAGGACAGTAATGGGAAAAGCGTACGACAACTGGAACATATCCATAGTTATTTGTGACACAGATGTTCCGTAGCGGTTAACCAATAATAGACATGACTTAACCTTAACTAAGAGGTACCCTTGGTTCAGTAGCTTCCATGTTAGCTGCAACCCTCTATCAAGGAAATCCTGATTGAAATCATCTCTTTTATCGTACAGTTTCGTTCTTAACCGACCTACTCTGTCAATTTCGAGTTGTAGGTCAAGGTATGAAGCAAATCTATCTGTATCTGTAGTATCCTTTATTTCAAGCTCAATGGGATAGATCCGATCAACGAAATCACCAAGCCTAGAATTATTTAGTGAAAGGACATCATCTATATAGCGAAACGTGATTCCGAACTCCTGATGGTTCTTAGTATGTAATGAGTGATATACTATTTTATTGCAATAAAAATTAATCTCACCCAAACACTCAAGTTGCATGCATATGAAAGATATAATGTCTACAGCATTGTGCTCGAACATAATACGGCGTGGGTTCGCTCCCGGCTTTATAAATTACAAAACGGATGCACTCGACTCGCAGTCGCAAGTGATAAAGTTTACAAGTTTCTTGCCCATGGTCGGTGATTCTCTCCGGGTACTCCGGCTTCTTCCACCACTAAAACTGGTCATCATGATATAGCTGAAATATTGCTGAAAGTGGCGTTAAACAAAAAAAATCAAATCAAATCTTTCAATCCCATCCCATATTTGATAGCTTTGATAGAAAAAAGTTGTCACTAAGCATATTTATAATTCTGTAGGATTATTGATATTGATTGTTTTAACCGGTTGCCCTTCCGGAGTTTAGTGAAGTTCGTGTAGCACAATCAGTAGTTCTCAGTGTAGTGTTTCATTGACTATTGTCTTTGTGTCCTTTTCCTTCTGGTCATTGCATTGGCTGTACCTCTTCTTTTTACGGCTTCCAAGATTACACCTTTAGTACCTTCAAACCTTTCCGTGTTTAGTTATTATTCATATCGACTAAAGGAGGCCTCAAATGGGGTCTTTTCTGATATGTAATTTAAATGAAATGTAAGGGGTGGCAACCGATCTGATAGACATTTTAATTATCCTACATGACAAAACCACTGCTGCTGTGGACCAGGAAAAGTCTTATAATGAGATTATTGCAAATATAAAAAAGGCTTAGTCTTCTAACACCTTATCCATTTGGGATATCATTATACCATACTATGTTTTGTCGTTCTTCAATTCACACCGAGGTCATATCTACCAGCTACATTCTATGTTTTTGTAGTCTAGATTTCTTTATAATTGTCGTTTTCAATATATTTGCTTCTAATTTCAGTCTAGCTTTCTCATTCAGTTGCCAGATCAACATCTTTTAAAACAATCAGAGGCAGAAACGAGTTAAACCTGTTCTGATTGGCTATGCTACATTGATATTCATTGTTTGATAACATCCATGTATCACATGGAAAATTCATCAAGGTCACGTGTTACATGCAGGCGTAGACGTATCTCTGGCGCGTTCGTCACTGTTAACAAGAGACATAGGCTAAAATCAAAGTTTTGGGTTTAATTGGTAGTATTTGCAGTGGCGTATGAATTCTTGAAGAAAAAAGTTGTAGATATTGATAATATCTTTTAATAGCAGCAATGGTTTTTTTTTCGCCATGACATAGTTGATCTTTTGTACATTCAGTAGATACAATATACCATTCGCACATTTCAAACCTGATTCTAAAATTATACGGTTTTTCCACCTTTTTGTAGTAGTGACTTCTCTTTAAAAAGGACAACATTAAATCATTTAACTGAAAATATCACAATTTGTAAGGGATAGTGTTGTTGTTTTATATGTTTTTCGACTTCCGTGA
>MJUT01064136.1:580955-595558 GCA_002080005.1 Gigantidas platifrons
CCCCCCCCCCCCCAGTAAATCTATATAATGCACTGGTCATAAAGCTATGCGATTGTGTGCTATAGTTCAAATCCCGTCAAGGTAGAACAAAATTTCGCAGTTCCAAAATCTAAATTTAAATTTGTAGACGCTTACATACACACACACATAAGTTCTTTTAATATGGTTTTCAAATTTGTTTGGTTATGATAAGTTCATGTCGAATATTTGTTGAAAATATGAAATGAAACAGAGAATGTGATCATGAAATGCGAAAATATTTTGCCTCTTATTTCCTGACCTTGTAGCTAATTTGTGTTTCGTTGCGTTTGTTTTGTACGCAACATTCACAACAGCGAACACATCAAGTATGTAACAAAACAATTCGTTTTCACTAACAATAGAAATTAACAAAGACATGTCAATTCCTATCTAGACATCATGGCGTAAAACGTTCCGATTACAAGATACACGTGCGAAGCTATCGGCTAATCTGTTGTTTGTTTATATTGTTTATGGTTGATATTTATAACAATATAGATAATTATCGTAAGTAGCGGTCTTGTTGTATTTATCAATTATTTCTACAATTCTCTGCCTATTAGTTGTTTTCTGACCACACATCAAATTATGACGTAGAATTATCGGCTGCTGCTTTCCAATTATACAAAATGCCAATCAAACTGCATCATCAATATTTGTAATGGCACGTTATTACTCAACATAATTGTATAACAGACATATTGACAGATTTGGCGACATAGTTTAAAAAAAAAATTACAATTAAAATATAATGCGAATAGGGAAAGAGTACGTTTCAAAGTGATATGCAATAACCTTGAATATAATTGAGAACACAAAAAAGACAGTGCAAAATAAATTAACACTATGTTCTCAATTAACTAAACTCATCCGAACAGAAAGAATGTCTATATTAAACTCTGGTAGAAAATACTTTAAATACTTGTATATAATAAAATAAAACTTCATTGAGTCAGGCACGGTGACCATTTCTTTATTATTTTTAATATATATATATGCAACATTTACTTCTGATGACAACTCTAGTAATGAACTAAAATCCACTGGCATATACAAACAGTATATATAAAACGATACATATAAATTAGCATTAGCATCATCATCATCATATAACTTGTTCGCGGAGGGTTAAAAACAACAATCGCCCAACTTAACTCACTTTAGATTTAAAAAACAATATTAATACACCATGTTTATTTCTTGCCATTTGATATGATTATGCTAATTGCATGACAATTAAATTCATGTGTATTTTCGGATACCATATCATATGGCGATGGTCGTGTAATATTACAAAAACACCCCACTTGGATGTTAACTGAGAGCCAATGACGATGGAAGATGCACAGGCACTTGTCTCATATATACATTTGTTTACGATCCACGTCCACCCCCAACGAAAGGTCCTTATCGGTTTCGCGTCGGTTGACTCAGTTCACGGTCGAAAAACTGTTTTATAATTTCTTAAGTGAGCTAAAATTATTCTCTACTTTAAATATTATAATTTTTCTACAACATGGTGTATGACACGCCTATCTTTGTTGTCAATTATCTACGTCAGAGCTCATTATATAACCCAACTTGAAATACGCAAACACACCACACTCTTCTGCAATACGGATCCAGCAGTGAATACAAAACCCAATAACATCACCTGTAAAAATACAAGAGATGTATTTAGGGGTGGACGTTAATAGTAAACAAATATATATATGAGACAAGTGCCTGTGGGAAGATGGTATATATCTAAATTTTGTGTGGTCCGTGTATTGGAGTAAACATAAAAGCGTGCCTTATCCGTTGTCTCAATTCGTTATCCGAATTGTATCACAATATTCTTAATCTGAAGCTAATATTCCAAACGGGGCGGAATTTTGCCAATAATTACTTAATATTTTCCTCTCATAACCTACTCATGTGTGTCTCGTGAATGTTTATTTGAATCTCTATATGTTTCCATGCGTCAGTCTGAGCTAAGACCCATTTTATTTGAAACTTTATATGTTTCCATGCGTCAGTCTGAGCTAAGACCCTTTTTATTTGAAACTTTATATGTTTCCATTCATCAGTCTGAGATAAGACCCTTTTTATTTGAAACTTTATATGTTTCCATGCATCAGTCTGAGCTAAGACCCTTTTTATTTGAAACTTTATATATTTCCATTCATCAGTCTGAGATAAGACCCTTTTTATTTGAAACTTTATNCCCCCAACGAAAGGTCCTTATCGGTTTCGCGTCGGTTGACTCAGTTCACGGTCGAAAAACTGTTTTATAATTTCTTAAGTGAGCTAAAATTATTCTCTACTTTAAATATGATAATTTTTCTACAGCATGGTGTATGACACGCCTACCTTTGTTGTCAATTATCTACGTCAGAGCTCATTATATAATCCAACTTGAAATATGCAAAAACACCACACACTTCTGCAATACGGATCCAGCAGTGAATACAAAACCCAATAACATCACCTGTAAAGAATACACGAGATGTTTTTGGGGGGTGGACGTTAATAGTAAACAAATATATATATATATATATATGAGACAAGTGCCTGTGGGAAGATGGTATATATCTAAATTTTGTGTGGTCCATGTATTGGAGTAAACATAAAAGCGTGCCTTATCCGTTGTCTCAATTCGTTATCCGAATTGGATCACAATATTCTTAATCTGAAACTAATATTCCAAACTGGGCGGAATTTTGCCAATAATTTGAATTTTTATTTGAAACTTTATATGTTTCCATGCGTCAGTCTGAGCTAAGACCCTTTTTCAACTTTGTAGCTTCACGTGTCAATGAAACATAGATATCAAAATTAGTGCCTTCGACGCCTTTCTTCGAAATAAAACGTTTAGGGATCCTGATCATGATTGAATTAGATCCGTGTCAATATCGGTGCTTACCTCAAAATTCGGTTAAGTGAAAACACCTGCTGACGATATTTTCTAAATGATAATTACTGGGTACAACACACTCCTTGTCATTTCTGGGTCATCTGTTAATACTTGGTTTCTATAATATTCACATTTTGTTATTTCAAGTAAATGTATAATTAGTTCAACAGTGAGGTTCTCCTCCCTCAGATGTAGGTGACCATTGCCGATTTTGGCTGTCCTGTTTATACCCTTTGGTTTTATTGCTCCCAAAGCTTTAAATTATTTGGTTTTCAAATCTCTAGATTTTGAGCGTACCTGATGAAGGATATTATAGAAACGCGTCATGCGCAATAAATTGGATATCTACGCTTTCATTGGATATTCGAAAAGTGATCTGATCTACAGATAATAAGGATTAGAAACAAGGGGGGCGTCTTTATTGTGTTCATATTGGTTCTAGGGTTAGAATTAATGTGCTTAACGTCACTTTCAACAATATATCAGTTATATCGTGGTTGTCAGTTTTATTGGTGGAGAAAACCGTAGTACAAAAAAGAAAACCACTGACCCGAAGCAAGTCAATGACAAAATTTATCACATATTATTATACGACTTCAGATAATGTCTTTTCTGATTGGCTGACGTTCCTAGTAACGTTCTTTGATAAAACGATTTATTACATGACTGTATTTTTAGCTTGCATATGATTGGCTTAATACTGGTTAAGAAGTTTTGAGTACATGCGATATCACACTCGCAGCTAAAATTAGATCCTCACAGGTGTCCGGAAAGTGATATCACCATCGCAAGGTATAAAAATAGATAGGGAAAACCCGGACTTTTGCTATCCTATCAAATTCGTTCTTTCGTTGTTCAATAACCAATGAGATTGCGCTTAACATTTGATTTTCGGCTGAATCATAAAAAAAATGCTCAAAATGACGATGAAGTTCTTAATAGATAACAATAATACATTTTCATGAAATAAAACAATCATTGACTCTGGAATCGGTTGCTATCTGGTTTATCAACCTTTAAAAACGTATATTCACCTCGCCTGCGGCTCGATGAATATTACATTTTTTCAGGTTGATAAATCCAGATAGCAACTTAATCCAAAGTCAATAATTGTATAATATTCAACGCACAAAAGGTCACGAGAGGTGAACATAATATTCCAACGCTTCTCCAGACATCTTAAAATAGAAATGGTCTTAAAG
Source organism: Gigantidas platifrons (assembly GCA_002080005.1). NCBI lineage: Eukaryota > Metazoa > Mollusca > Bivalvia > Mytilida > Modiolidae > Gigantidas > Gigantidas platifrons. The sequence continues at coordinate 585,075 of MJUT01064136.1, forward strand.
TAGTCGTCAGTCATCATCGGGTTAAGTTTTGTCATCGACTAATCAGATGCGCTCTTACTAATTACTTTCGGCACACAATTAAATTAATAATTGCAGATGTTGGGCAGACGATGTTCGATGGGTTGATCAATCTTTGTATTCACCTCATCGGACGTCATCAATTGTATAATGTTGTATTGATTTCACCTCACCACGAGCCGTGAACGAAAATATAAACGCTTGTAAACAAGCCACAACCTTTATATTTCGTCGATCGTTCGTTATTGCAAGCTATCTCATTTCAAATAGGCGAGGATTAAGATAATTAATTCGACAGAAACGTCAGAGGTGAAACGCATGTACTGGTCTGTTATCATAACTAGGTTAGTACCTACGTATGCATACATATGTACTATAGAAAAGGCACCATAATCAAGTCGTTTTTGGGTCAACCATTATGACGTCATGGCTTTCAAAATGAACGTGATATAACGTTACGAGAAAGAAATACAGTATACTAAAAATCATATTGTATAAATTATAGAATTCTACATATATAAGAACTATCCTATTGTTAAAATTGCTAATTTAAATAAAAACGTAGATATTAGATTTAGTGCACTTCATCAGGTACGCTGAAAGCTAAAACCAAAGTGCCTAAACAGGATGGGCCAAAATCAGCTAAGGCCAACTATGTCTCAGGGAGGAGAACCTTAGTATTAATAGTTACATGATTTTAGACCTGTAAAAACGTATCAAACTTAGTGCACACTAAGGTATCCGCCATTTTTATTAAAGTGTCTCTGCCAGGAAAATTGAAGGTCATTTGTATATGTGTTAAATATATCGATTTTGCATCTATTTCTACGACTTACGATGATATTTTGAAACTTTTCCAACAGTGTTGTATTTTTTATATTTCATTGTAACGTTTAAAGCTTTAACACATGGCACATAGAATTTAAAATTAAGAATAAAATCTCATTATAGAATCTATAGGTAAAGGGAATGCCTTTTTAAGTTATTCTGAAAGTATAAGTTTGCATTAGGCGATAGTAATAAACAAATGTGGATGAATTATATTTAACAGAATCAATGCGCTGTATATTATATAAGGTGGCGGTGTAGATATACTAAATGGACATTTTATTTATCCACAAAAGTCATTATTAGTTCGATATGCTTTCATGTGATTTAAAATTGTTTTGATGGTGTCTCTGGCTTATAGCGAAAACATAGACTCACCTGACCAGTGCTCGATAATTATATATATGCTTTATGAAATATTAAAAGTTTGTTTATACTTTATTTGCCGGCATGTGTTATTGTTGATGTGTATCATTTTCACATTAATGTAACGGACAGAAAAGTTCCGAAATGTGTATTACGTCATCAGGGGGCACGCTTGTTTAGTACCACAAAAAAATCCAAAACGGGGAAGTCAGCATATCAGAGCTCGATAATGAAAATTAACCTTTAAAACTTTAACTTTGGAAAACTTTATACAGTTACTAACTTAGAGTATCATATTTGCTGATAAAGGAATGCAAAATATATTAAGTATGAATCAATTTACCTTGAAATAATTGATTTCAATACGAAGCATATACAACTAGACATTGAAATTGACGAAGAATCATTGGAAAGTGTTAATGTCATGGAAATGTGAAAAAAAATCACTTGAAATGTCTAGTCAACACTTTATTCTTCGGATCGGACGCATTGAAAACCTGTCCCGAGAACGCCGTTCCGGTTAAATAAATTGCCCCTTATTTTGTTGACACAACAAAATGGCGTCGTGACGGTCGTAAAATGATGCCCTTGCAGAAATGGACAACAAAACAAGTTGGAAATGTCAATCTACAGTCTCGAAAATATCGTCTGCTACAGAGTTCCACTGCGCACTCTCCCCCTTTAACCTACCCGAACTCTTCAAACAGACCATGATGAAATAAAAAAAACAAAAACATAACACGGGTGCCGAGAAAGCTTTTATTTCAAAATAACACAAACAAACGTTCATTATCGAGCACTGGTCAGGGGAGTCTAGATGCCAAAGGTGTAGCCTAAATTGCTGGAGGAAAAAAAAGAAAAAAAAGAAAAAAAGTAAAAAAAACATATAAGAAAAAAAAACCAAAACAAAACAGAGTAAAACAAAATAAAACATAACCAAAACAAAGCAAAGCATACAACAAAACATAACACAAAGGAAAACACAACAAAAGCGTCGTTTGAAATAATAAAAAAGAAAACGAAAGATCGTTTTAAAATAACCAGCAGACGAATTTCCAATTGACTTGTTGCAGCTTAACTATCGATTATTTGATCAAGGAAGACTAATAGTATATTTCAACTTGAGTTATTAATAGCTTACACTCGGGATTAGATAACAATATTTGAGCCTGAAGGCGTAATATAGTCCATTTTCAGCAATATTAGAATGTCTGTTACTTTTACATGTATTAAGCCTTTTGGGAAAGGCGAAGGGCAAGCAAGAATTAACAATCCAGAGACACAAGTAACATAGGACGCAAAATACACAACGTAGACAATTAAAGCAACACGTTTAACAAATAAAATTGCTAAGAACAAGGTTGTTCGAGCTTTACTTTTTGTGGAGTGTTTTGTAGATTATTGTTTGTCCTTTTGTCTTGTTTTCTTTTTTGCTTTTGGCCGTTGTGTTGTCTGTCCATTTTCGATTTAAGGCGTCTGATTACTCCTTTGGTATCTTCAGAAGTTTCTTTGTGATAAGCTGATCTCAGACTCTATCAACCACGAGATTATTCTGTCTAACAAGTGAGAAAATAAATTCATCGAGGCATTATTTTGAGATAAATAATATATATGTACTAGAATATAAACAAACAACCGAACGAAGCAGCTTAAAACATCAGAAATCATTCATTAAGTTATAAAATATGTAACATCAATCAAAATATTTTACCATGTTGCATTCCAACATGCAATATATTTTTGTGCATTTACCAGATGTTTATTATAGATGTATTTGGTCAAATTAACATTGATGAAGAATGTAAAGACAGTAAAGATTTTGAGTGTAAGTGGTGTTTGACGCCACTTTCAACAATATTTCAGTTGTATCGTTGCGGTCAGCTTTCTTAGTGGAGGAAACTGGAGAAAACCACCGACTTGTCGCAAGTCACTGATAAACATTATCACATAAAGTTGCATCGATTACACCTCCCATGAGCAATTAAGTGGTGATAGGCACTGATTACACAGGTAGTTATACATTCAACTGCTATACGATCACGGCCACGGCGTCCCCGCGAACTGTAAGGTATTTAGGACGCAATATCATACACATGACAATGACAGTAAATCTATGAAATGGATAAGCTTCAAGATAATTCGATCTTGACTGTTCCATTTGTGCCCTTTGATATAAAGACCTCCATGGCTTTCCAATCTTTTGACTATAAGAGTTCCAGATGAATGTTATTCAAGGAACTTTTCGTGAGTTCTAAATTAACCAACTATGTTTTTATTTGATAAAAATCAGATATCTCACTTGCTTTCCTTTACTGATATGCCGCGTTGTCGGAAATCTTATAAAACACCAATACGGCGTGGGTTCGCTCCCGGCTTTGTAAATTACAAAAAGGGTGCACTCGACTGGCAGCCGCAAGTGATAAAGTTTACCAGTTGCTTGCCTAGGGTCGGTGGTTCTCTCCGGGTACTCCGGCTTCCTCCACCACTAAAGCTGGTCGCCGTGATATAGCTGAAATATAGCTGAAAGTGGCGTTAAACACCAAATTTCAAATTCAAATTCATAAAACCTTATTACGGATCAAATGTGAGCGACCTTTATATCATGAATAAATGATGATATGATAAGCACAGCTATGATCTTTTACGGTCAATCGGATTACTCGTAGTATGCAAAGCGGCTTAGTAACACTATCGTAGTCTCGCAATCACTATTTTCATTGGATGGTAAAGAAATAGAGACTAGCATATGATTCGCTATAGGTTTCCTCAGATCTCCAAAGCCGCGACATATCAGTAAAGGAGGGAAAGTGAGAGATTTAATTTTAATCAGACTGCATGACAAGAGGCATATACATAACACATTTTATCTTTAAGCGTAGTAATGATGTCTCATTTTACCTTTTACTTGCAGGCTATGGTCACGTGGCACCAAAGACAGACACGGGCAGAATTGTTACAATAGGGTATGCCGTATTCGGAATACCTTTGACGTTATTGTGTCTAACTAATATTGGTGATTTAATGGCTACTGGGTTCCGAATGTTATATGCAAGAGTTTGTTGTGGCGTTTGCTGTTTACTTTTTAGTCCGAAACGACGACGAATGCCAGATCCGGAGAAGGCAAGTGGTAGCATAGAATATCAGGAAGGAACAGCTACAGATAAGTCTCCGGAAGTCATAAATGTTCCAACTTCCGTTTGTATATTACTAATGACATCATATATTCTATTAGGAACGTTATTGTTTTCCATATGGGAAGGTTGGGACGCCATAACCGGAACTTATTTTTCATTCATAACTCTTAGTACGATAGGATTTGGTGACGTTGTTCCAGGAACTGCAATGAATCAATGGAACGATGAGGAAAAGTTGGTTTTATGTGCAATGTATTTAGTGTTCGGATTATCCCTGATTGCCATGTGTTTTAATCTGGTACAAGAAGACGTGAAAGCGAAATGTCGGTGGCTTGGTTCTAAAATAGGAATAATAGATGATTCGAAGTAATGGATGTTTACCAAATAATTATTACTGTATATAAATAAATACAACTTATCATCAGGATGTGTGGTATGCTTAACACAAGCACAGTCAAACCTGTATTAAAAGGTCACCTTTGGGACAAATAAAAATTTGTACTTTAAGACAGCTGATCTCTTATTAAAGGTTCAATTCATATGAAATTTCGTATGACAGGACAAGAAAAAAATGACCCTTTAATACAGGTGACCGCATGGGAAAAATTGACTGTATTTTTGCATTTTTACTCGAAATTCCATTGATTTTGACATCAACATGATTGAGCTGCAATGTGGATAGAATGATAGTGTTCACCGTGAAATAACATATGATCATTGATACAGACATTTTGTATTTAAGCTTTGTGATTAAATGTTATTCTTGTATATAGACTAAGTCAAAATATGTCTGAATACCAACTGCTGTAACATTACAATAATCTATTTTTGACTATGAAAATATGTTTCTTGATAAGTTGTTATGAAAAAACAAATCACTGGATATTAATTAACGAAGATGTTGCTGTTCTTTTAATCAAACCTTTTTTTTTTTTTAACTAACCTTTACTGGAAAATGCAATAATGCTGGTCAATAATCTTGGGGTGGGGGTGCATGGGGGTTTGTTTGTTCTAGTAACATAATAACAAACAGTATAGATTTGGATATTTGTTACTGTTAATATTATAATTTATAATAATATTATCTCAAATTCTCCGCTTTTTTTATGGCAAGCGTCGAAAAGATCAATTGACGAATCGTTTTTAAATTTCCGATTGACGTCTGTAAATAAATAAATATACCTTATGCGAACATATGAAATCTGCATTCCTTGATTTATATATAAAAAAAATGAAATTGTGACAATTCAATCATAGATTTACTGCTACAAATTTTCAATCACTCTGTAATACTATGAAAATAAAATATAAGATTTTTTTGCATTTTCTGTATAATGACATGAAAAGTGAATAATTCCAACATGAAAACATTTGTTTGTTTTTTTTAATTTAAATTTGAGGGAGGGTGGGAAGTCGGTCATCCCTTGCTATTTTTCTGTACAGATAGTTGATTGCTGGTTTTGACCATTTAAGTCTTAAATATAATAATAAGATGATTAAATTTCGAATCCCTATATCCCATTTTTATTTCCTCCTCCACTCAAAGGGACTACTTTCTCCTCAAGTAATATAGTAAAGGGACTACATTTCATCAATTAATATAATTTTTTACAGGACGGGTATACTATTATCGTGACCTAGTGGTATTCTCTGAATAATCATAATGGAGTAAGTAGTCTACCATGTTCTGTTTAATATGCCTATGGACTTAAAACGCGCAATATTTTTTCTTCTTTTTTTTTTTTTTACTTTGATTATTTTCCTATCACCATAATCGCAATATTAAAATAAATGAGATGTTTTCGTTACCGATGTTCCAAATGTTCATATCTTGGCACGACAGAACATTCTTTATAGAGGAAAGTCATCCTGATTACAATTATATTTTTATTGCATTATTATTAAGATATACGTATTGCTATTCTTTGTAAATAAGGTTAATGTTTGTTGAACGAGAATCAGAAGCACAAGTAACGCAAATCCCATGTCGTACTAAATATAGAATAACGACAGTTTTGAAAGTGGAGACAGACATTATCGCTAGTATTGTAAACGAGTCCAGTAGGACGAGTTGTTATCCTAGTGATAATGTCTGTCAGATCTTCAAATCTGACGTTATTGTTTTTATCAGTATTAAACGTCATAATATGACGTCACACTGACCGCTATTTTCATGTGTCAGAGTCAGTTCGTTGATCATACTGACAATATCACGCATTGACCTATTTACCGATAAACTGTTATTCTGAGACATTTTGTCAGGCCTTACGACCATTTTAATTTTAATTTACGAGATTCGTACTCCGTAAGCATCCAATCATAACCATGTATTTACACGTGTATCGGATAAGACATTCTGATTGGGTGCGTTTCGAGTATGAATACAAAACTGGTACCCAAAGGTTTTATGACTGTAATGCCAGACTATTTGAACCAGAAAATAACAGGATAAAAATGTTTAATTGAATGTTTGTAAAGTGTTTGTAAAGTTTAATCGTTACTTATTTCTCTACAAAAATGGTTGATAGTGTGTGTACATTGTTCCATTAATAATGTTCATTCCATACACATGCGTGATGCTCTTCATATTATTGTATACACACTGAGTTAATATTTGAATGTTTGAATGAAAATGATAGAAGTTTTTATTTATTTATTTATTTATGACACAATTTTCGAATAAGTAAATGATGTTTTCTTAACAAACACAAAAAGGACAAAAAAAAATCCGTTTAAAAAAATATTTATACGTTTATTAATTTAAAAACTTCGAAACATATGTAGCAAATTCCAAAAACAAATATAGTAGAATAATGACAACATAATATTCCTTTCTACTTGTATTACGCTAATTTTATTTATTTATTTGACAAAATACGAAGAAAAAACATTTTATACTCAAGTATTTTGTGTAAAACTCACAAAAAATGCTGTTTTCCAAAACAAATTTCTTGTTTGATTATGCTTAGACGGAAGCAGACTAAAAAAACTTTTTTATGCTCAAGTATTTTGTTTGAAACTCACAGAAAATGCTGTTTTCCAAAACAAATTTCTTGTTTGATTATGTTTAGACGGAAGTAGATTATATGATATCACTTTGTCTCGTTGTCCTTCTCAAATGATAATCATCTGTTGTCTTCAGTTTTTTCCAAGTGTGATTGTGTGAGGAAGAGTTCATTGTGAAGTACCCGTATGTTCATGTGTCACAATCACCATTAAATTGTTCTTATTAAATTTCATTAGAACCTCACATCTTTATTTTTTCTCTTATATATATATATATATAATGGTATATAAATATTACCATATTACCCAGAATCAACACCATAAATCAACCAAACAGCCAACATCACAAGTTGTCTCCCTTATTTTTTAAAATTTAGTCAGGGATATAACTGAGGATAAATGAGATATTCTTGATAATTAAATATTTTTCCTGAAGTCCCACATCAATATTGAGTCATACGATTTTCGGATTCTGATTACTCCTTTGGCATCTTTAAGCTCTTCTAAAATTAGTACTGAGATATCGAAATTTCCAGCAAATATTTTGAGCTTATTCATACCCACAATTGATTAACGCAACTTCTAGAAAAAGTGGCACCATAATCACTACGGAGAACAGTTTTGACATCAGTAAGAATAGAAGCAAAAAATGGTAATAAGGAGGCTTTGTGGAACATACCTATAATTCTAGATTAAAGAAAAGTTAGAATATAAAAAAAGGGTAATCCGAATCCGTCAATCAAAGAAGAACAGACAACACAATGGCTAAAAGATCAAGGCGAAACTACGATCTACAAAACACTACACAGAAAACTAAAGATCGAGCAACACGAACCCCATTAAAACTTGTTGAGTTAGTAAAGCAAAGAACTATTTAAGTGAATGCTTAATCTTAAAAGTGTCAAGTATAAACGTATTGTTTGTACGTTGTGCACGTAGAAGGAAGGAAGAGGGTGATCATGTTGTTGATGAATGTATCTACATCTCATCTCGCTCAGGTGTGGTTTACGTGTAGCTTGAGACACATTTTCATGCTGTCATCCCAATGTACTCCATATGTTCTGCTCCAATAAATCTCGTTCTCGGGATAATTTGATGAGGCCATTTTATCTCCTGTGAATCATATGTGACAAAAAGCAAAAAAGAGGTCCATTTAACTAGATTTTTAAGGCTTCAACCCAAACCAAAGAACAGCCATTTAAGAAGAGTTTGAAGATACCAAAGCGGCAATCAGAATCCGCATATCGAAGAACAGACAACACAATGGTCAAAAGAAAAAGTATAAAAGGACAAACAACGATCTACAAAACATACATATAAAACTAAAGATCGAGTAACACGAACCCCACTAAAAACCGGGGATGAACTCAGGTGCTCCGGAAGGGTAAGCTGTTCCTGCTCCACTAGTGGGACCCGTCGTGTTAATCTAGTTAAATCAGTAAGGGTTCCTCCATTGATTCTCAGCATTGCACGGACACGGATTACGATGTTCTGTAACAAGGGACAGAACTCCCGTCTCTATAAAAATTAATGACTCAGATGGAAATATAAAAAGTTACATATGGGAAACCGGCAAACAAAGAAGGCGCGGACAATTCGAACAAATCCAACAGAGATATCATGTCTTTCAGTCATAGACCCTTGTCACACGAATGTCATCCTCCTCGAAAAATATGTCATTTTAAAACCTGATGTATATACATTATAGTTCTTACCTTTGAACATGACAATTTTACACCATATTTCATTACGATCCCTTTATATTATTTCTGCATCATAATATAATGATTTGGTGATTTGTGGTGTTTAATGTCACTTTCAGCAATATTTCAGCTATATCATGGTAAGCCGAAGTACCCGGAGAGAACCACCAACCATGGACAAGCAACTGGTAAACTTTATCACTTGTGGCTGCGAATCGAGTGCACCCTTTCTTGTAATTTACAGAGCCGGACGCGAACCCACGCCGTATTGGTGAGAGGCTTGTATGAGTTGTTAGGTAATCCAACTACCAAACTCATTAAGCCACCCGGGCCCTACATCATAATATAACCTCTTACATATGAACCGATAAAAACAATGGAAAATTTCATGCCGCAGAACAAATCGTCAGATAGATTGTGTAGCAATATATACAAATGTTCTGTTTTAGATGACGTGTACAAAAATCGTAAAAAATGGATTCTTCAACATTTTATATGGGTGCTCAGTTATTGATGACGTGTACACAAATCATGTACTCTACGATTTCATGACCGAAAGGCTTTGACTCTGCTTCCGTTTATTTTTAAGTCTGTACTTCAAATATAATATACACTCTGACATTACGAATAATTAATTATCTTCATTATGAATATTTATTTTTGTATGTTAATTCATTTCTGTTTCCACAATTACCGCGTTGCATTAATGAATTACCTGGTGTATTACACAATCACATTTTCTGGATGAGAAACCAGTTATTTTAAACAAACTGTTGTTTTTCAAAAGAACAGAAATAAGAAATTATACAGATAGGGATTACTTTACGCCTCATTACCTTAATTAATATTGGGCGTGATATTACCGGAAATCTTATTCTTTCTTTTTTTTTAAAACGAGGCCAAATCGTTCATCACAGTCATTCATTAAATTTTTAGTTTCTTTGCCAATTCTTTTGTAAAACACCAAGTCAAGTGATAGCTTGAAAATTACTTACTATGATGCAATAGAAACTATGTTCATTTGTCGGGTCAATGTTTTATGCAAAATGTGTTACAACTACAAAATACTACAATTAATGACAATAAATACCTGTCTACGTATATCATGGCAAACGTGTTTTGACTTCATTGTTGTTTTCATAATTATATGGTTTACAAAATTGACAGTTATTGAGTCTACACTAAAAAAAACATCATACATAGGTGTAGAGGTAAGGAATGGATAGTCAGAGTCAAACCCATCATACATAGGTGTAGAGGTAAGGAATGGATAGTCAGAGTCAAACCCATCATACATAGGTGTAGAGGTAAGGAATGGATAGTCAGAGTCAAACCCATCATACATAGGTGTAGAGGTAAGGAATGGATAGTCAGAGTCAAACCCATCATACATAGGTGTAGAGGTAAGGAATGGATAGTCAGAGTCAAA
>MJUT01064136.1:595742-608410 GCA_002080005.1 Gigantidas platifrons
ATACATAGGTGTAGAGGTAAGGAATGGATAGTCAGAGTCAAACCCATCATACATAGGTGTAGAGGTAAGGAATGGATAGTCAGAGTCAAACCCATCATACATAGGTGTAGAGGTAAGGAATGGATAGTCAGAGTCAAGATCACATATCTTAGTGGAGCAACATTTTCATATCGCCGTTTTTGGCGTTTAATTCTTTGAGGTGATATTGATGGAATTGTTAAACATTGCTTCTTGCACTTTCTTTCCATAAATTGCTATGGACATTTATATCGATCGATTGGTACTCTAAAAGAACCGCTGCTAATGCCTGCTGGTCTAATACACAACATATATAACCATCATCTCAGCAAAGTGGTTCATGCAGTCAAATGATATTGTTGAAAAAAGTGCTCACTAAACAACAATTATCCATTCACTCACTTACAACATATAGCATATTACATTTGGCCATTTATCAATGATATCGTGGAAACCATGGGTTGTTTCTTTACTGCAAGGATTTTGTATCTTTTTTCATATTGGCATTCGACTTATTTACCTTACCTTATGTTGATCTGAAATTAGCTCTATTTTAGTTATATTCGCGACATCATATTTACCAAAAAGACTTCATGTGGACAAACTTGGGGTACCACTGATTTAAGCCTATTTGTGGTGGTTTTGATTGCCAAAAAAAAAAAAATAAATAAATAAGTAAAAAAACAAAAAATAAAATTAGGGACCACAAAGAGGTTTAACGCAAACCAAAGACAATTCATATTAATCGGACAATCTTATTTAACTTGCAAGGAATATGGTATCTTCGAACTCTTTATCTTTTTTTTTTCATATTTGTGTCTTCTACTTTCGAATTTAGATTACTCATTCTTGAATTCAAATCCGTCCTTAAGATGAGCTTTTATCATTCATCATTTATGACTTCTGACCAGGAATTTGGATAGAGTACCACGAAAGTTGCCACAATTGGTACATGAATTGCTTTCACTTCTCCCCGATTTGTGTGTAGCTTGCGTTGTCAAATCCTGTTCATTCTGTGCATTTGTGTAGATCATTGTTTGTGTTTGTCCTTTTACTTTAGCCATTGCACTGTCTGTCCTTCGAAGTACTGCCACTGACCACCCCTTGTGTATGTTCAAACTGTCCTTGCAGTGTGTTGCTATATCTAGGGGACTCGTCGCGTTCCTATGTATAAAGCCTAGTGCATTGCAAGCCCGCCAATCTAGTTCTTACTATATACCAATGATTTGCTTTGTGGTGCAGCAAAAAGAAAAGCTAGAAGATACAAAAAACGGTAATCAGAAGCCATAAATCGAAGGACAGACATTTTTTCACGCTCTATTTTGACTACATATACCTCCCATAATGAATCTCACATTTGAACATTATTGTAGCTTTTCATTGACGGAGAACAAGAAAAACATATTGACTGTGAATCCGGAAATGTCATTATGACTTTGATGTGTAGACTCTTCTTTGTTGATTTGCCGTTATGAACATATTAATAAATTTCTCTACATTCTGTCGTTGACGTGACTTCGTGGTAACCAATAGTCACGGAGAAAATATTACGTCACATACACACAGCAGCAACCTTTTATGAAAACTTGGAAGATAAAGACAATATATGTTCTTGGCCACAGTTCATTAGATGCTGATTATAAAGGCCTGGTAGAATCTACAGACAAGGATAAAAAAATTATGAAAGATGATTACAGTTAAAAAATTAGAAATTTTATTATATAAGTGGTGATGTTTTATAAAAATGAGTGATGGTAAAATAGCAGGTTTAGATTGATGGTGCTCAACGCCACTTTCAGCAATATTTCAGTTATATCGTGGCGTTCACTTTTATTGGTGCAGGAAACCAGAGCACCCGGATAAAAAAAAAACGACCTGTCGCAAATCACTGACAAACTTTATCGAATAATATTGTATTGCCAGAGTGGGATTCAAACTCACAACGTTAGTGGTGATATGTAAAATAGTATTTTGAAAATATATACAAGACATTTTAAAAAACTGTAGCATTAATAATTTTGTTTGAATCTTGGTAGAAATTATCAAATTTTTTTTTTAGAATCTTCCGTGTTATTATATCATTCACTATCTAATTGAAAGAGAACAAAAATACATTATTTATATGTCAAAGTGTTAATTGGTATAGATGTTTCTCAAATTATTTGTGGATTTTATTTTTGTAGATTTGCAAAATAAAATCGAATTAAAATAGATTTGTTTTTCTAAAAACAGTCTTTGCACTAACGATTGTTTATATTAGAATATAAAAATGCATATTATATCATTCAAACTGATTATTCTTGTATTGTCATGATGTTTGTATCAGCTGGTTAATACATTTCATTAGAAACAAAAAAACTACATCCTTGCCATGGAAACGATTTAATCTAATTTTAATGGAAAATAACTAAAATACTGAATAAATAAAAGGTTGTTTTTGTTTGCATCAGTCTATCAAAATCAGAACATACTGATACTAATTATTTTACAATTTAGCTAACATATACACGTGATTTAAATCCTAAATAATGTTTCCATCATAGGTTTCATAAATTACACATTACCTGATGTGCAAACAGGGAATGAATGATCAGGGAATTTTGAAAATACAAAAAAGTGGTCATTAGAAGTCATAGATCGAAGAAAGGACAATAAAATGGCCAAACAATGATTTACAAAACATCACAGAGAAATCTTAAAATCGAGCAATGAACCCTACTAAAACAGAGGATCAGTCGTGTGCTCCGGGGTGGGCTAAGCAGTTCCTACTCTACACATGGCACCTATCGTGTTATTCTTGTTACAAATCGGGTAATATTTCATGAATGAGGAAAGGAAAGGATTATGATTACTACAAGCGACACATATCCATGGTCATTTGAGACACATACATTTGTATATCCTATAACGGTTAATCAGGTAATGGTTGTAACAATGAAACTTTCGACATGGTTACTTCAACTTAACCAATAGGAACACTTGGTTCAGTAACTTCGTTTTAAGTAGACACCCTTTGTTAAAAAATCATGATAGAAAACACAAGCTCTGGAACAATTCTGCATAGTAATGTAAAAAACATTTCTGCATCAATTCAAATTTAATAAGAATAAATAAATATAGTAAATGCATTGGCTCAATAATTAATTAAGAAAATAGTTCTTTTATGACATTATCTATTATTCGAATAAGGGTTCGGGGGGCTGAATGAGTTAGGTAGTTGGATTACCGAACATACAAGCCTATCACCAATACGGCGTGGGTTCGCGCCCGGCTTTGTAAATTACAAAAAAGAATGCACTCAACTCGCAGCCGCAAGTGATAAAGTTTATCAGTTGCTTTTCCATGGTCGGTGGTTCTCTCCGGGTACTCAGGCTTCTTACACCACTAAAACTGGTCACCATGATATAGCTGAAATATTGCTGAAAATGGCGTTAAACACCAAAAAATCAATCAATATTTTTCGAACAGAGGATTAAATGGAATTACAAAAATATGATGGATGCATTGATCTGTTCATACTCGGATAGTTTTTATAATTATATTATAATTTCAAAAATGAATATATCCTATAAATAAATCATGTCAATCCCGAACACTTGGTGAATGATATCCCCGAGAACAATAATCAATCAGTATATATGCGTTTTTCACATGAGGGAATAATATGAGAAATTTTATCAGTGAGTATATTTAGAGAGGTTAATGGTGTCTGTTACAGCTTCATGAGGTTTATTGACAAGGTTTAATGTCACCGTGTTATTTGTAATATATGGATAGTGACCGCCATTTTGAAACTACGTATTCCTTGTACGAAATAAAACGCCGCCACTTTTAATTGCTATTATATAGGTTATGTCACGATTAAAATGTACTAATATTAAAACGATGATTACATAAACCAGAAAAAAGGAAGAATGAAAAATTAATATTTTATTTATATAATATTCAGCAAAAAAATGACATTCAAAAAAGATTTACACTGATATGCCTTGTTTTACCGACAATAGACGTCATCCCCCCAGTATGCAAATCTGGTACCATTTCTCTCATGTGATGTTATTATTTTGCTTAGATACATTACTTTCATGCTTCACTTATATTTTTTTGTTCATAGATAACGTGAGCTTTTGGACTGTTCCCTCAAATTTGGAATTGCTTACCATTCAGGAATACCACAGTTCCCTTCGACTGAAATTGATTTGACAAGTTTAGCACAAAGTTTACAACACAACGGGTGACGTTATTGGAGTAGAACCTATCTACACTTCCAGACCACCTGAGTTCACCCCGACTGAAACTGATTTGACAAGCTTAGCACAAAAGTTAACAACACAGCGAGTGACGTTATTGGAGTAGGACCTACCTACACTTCCAGACCACACGAGTTACCCCGACTGAAATTGATTTGACAAGTTTAGCACAAAAGTTAACAACACAACGAGTGACGTTATTGGAGTAGGAATTACCTACACTTCTAGACCACATGAGTTCATCCCGACTGAAATTGATTTGACAAGTTAGCACAAAAGTTAACAATACAATGGGTGACGTTATTGGAGTATGAACTACCTACACTTCCAGACCACCTGAGTTCACCCCGACTGAAATTGATTTGACAAGTTTAGCACAAAAGTTAACAACACAACGGGTGACATCATTGGAGTAGGAACTACCTACACTTCCAGACCACATGAGTTCACCCTCCACTTTTTAGTGGGACTCGTGTTGCTCAGTCTGTATTTGTCTGTGCGTTATTTTGTAGATCATTGTTTGTCTTTTTGTCATTTCATTGTATTCGTTCTTCTTCGATTTACGACTTCTTCATACTTTTCTTACACTCCATTACCTTTACCCCTGAACTTTTTACTTAAGTGCTTGTAACAATCTAGGAAATTGGGGCGGTCATGGATTTATATGTAAGGAGTGTCGATTTTGACTCTTTCTATGATTTTATTTTTCTATTGGATGTTAGAACTGTTCTAACAGTGTGGTACTATATGTTTTTATATTATTGATGTAGTAAGAAAACTTAAATATCAAATTTAGTGCGCACAACACGTTTCTGTAATAACTTACATCAGGTACTCCCAAAAACAGAAAGATTGGAAAGCTAAATAATTTGAAAGTATTTGGAAGCCTTAAAAACCAAATGATTTTGTCGATCAGAATTGTGAAATTCTTAACCTTTTAAGGTGGTATCTAACACTACAGGGAGATAACTCTTTAAAATCAGTTGAACGTTTTGATCATATTATGTTTGCATGCAGATTTCAAGCATCTCGGTGATCAAAACCACAGAGAGAAAAGCTGCTATGTGGCTAATGAATTTATAGCTCTGAGTCTGTTGGTTGGAATTTGTTAATATTTTGATATTTATTACAGTGGATATATTCAAACACACTGCCAAAAAAAAAATAAGAAAATTAAACGAGCAGATCAAATTTTACCTGAAGTGTATGGTACCACCTTAATCTTATTTTATGTTTTATGAGTGTTGATTGGTTTGTCTCTAGATAGTGATATAATATAGTTATGAGTTATAGACGACTTGTGGTTTACTTCTAATGTTTTTTTTCTCTATCTTGTTATTTATTGTATCATTGTCTCTCTATATCAACTATTACTATCAAGATAAAGATTATATATCAATTTATTCAAATAACGCCTATGTTACTGAATACACAAGGCAAGACATAGAGTCGTTTTTGCTTTCTTTGATATGACAAGCCTTTTGGCTTGCTTGGAAAAAATCATGTGAAAGAACAGATGAAGCCAAAGATGCTTTGTTTATTCATTCGCTCATTATCGTTCATTATCGTAATCGGCACAGCGACAAGATATAGCTGAAATATTGTCGAAAGTGGCGTTAAGCACCATAAACCCAAACCTGTATTATTAATATGCCTTGATCAATGTTGATTAGTAATAAATCATTCTAAAAAATCCATTTTCATTTGATAGTATCGGGGAAAATACATACATAAATATGACAAGCAATAGCAAGACATTTACGAGTTACCAGGTTTCTCACATTACAGCTTCACTTAAAACTGGAACACCAGGTTTTTTCCACGCAAATTACTGGATATCTCGAAGGAAAACCTCAGCGTCGGAACGGACTGTTTTGTTTCGCGGTTTACACTACAAGAAAAAAAATGAACATATCACCGTAAATCAAAGCACAGAAAATACAATGGCTTAAGAAAAGAACTAAAATGCAAACAATTTAAGGGGGCATTTCAGTAAACCAGCCAATCCGCATTGAGACAGTCCTCGAAAATAGTAGAAAATAGAACACCAGGAACTTTCAAATTTGTTTTCAGTTGTTTCTTGATTATGGTATGTTTTACAGTTAATCCTATCATATTTGGTGAGGTTTTAACAGCGAAAAACACGTCATTTGTTGAAATATAACTACATATAAAAAAAAAAAATGGATGTCAAATTACTATACCCTGTGTGGAAGGATTTCCTGTATACTGTAAATACTGTTGTTTTGACCGGATATTGAAAACAGCTGATTATTTTCTTATTTGACATAAAATATTTTTTTCAAAGTGGATCAGAATGTGGACCTTGGACCAAAATAATAGGAAATAGTTGTCTTGTTATCCATAAAAAAATCATAAAAATCCAAATGAATTTTCTATGATTTTTTTTATTTACAATGTAAGTCAATGGTGGAATATATACTGGTGTGCTCTCTACAAGACACTACACAGAAAAATACAGGTGTAAAACACGAATCCCACAAAACGGCGGGACTAAATTCACGTGCTCAAGAAGGGTAAGCTGTACCGACTCACTATTGACACCTGTCGTAGTATTGGTTTTTCTGTGCTGTTCTTACAAAGTTTAATTTATACGAGTAATTTCACATGTTCCAGAAGAAATATTATAGAATTGAAAGAATTATTGAATATTCATGTTAATTGAAGTGATTAATTTATCCATTCTGTATTCCTCCATACCTTGTAATTTGCTGATTGATTGATTGATTTGTGTTTTACGCCAACTTTAGCAATATTTCAGCTATATCGTGGCGCCTTGTAATTTGCAATTTATATATGACACACTATATTGTAATTATCTTTCTCCCATTATTACGGCGCTTTAACCCCGCTGAACCAGTGGTGGAAAATATGTAATCCTCTAGAGGACTAAAATGACTCGTGTCTTTCTCCGCATTAATTTCAAATTTTGAAATAAAGTTCGTGTTAAAGAATGGGAGAAACAAATTCTCCTTCAGTTGCCCATGTGGGTTACGATATTTCTCCACTCTCGAGAGTTAATTAAAACTTTTAACCACTCGCCTGACGCCTTGTGGTTAAAATTTTAAATTTAATTCTCTTGAGTGGAGAAATGTCGTAACCCACGGGCAACTGAAGGTGAATCTATATGGATCCCCTTTCATTTAGCAATAAAGACATGTCTTATATATAACGCTTTGTATAACATTGTTTGTCCTTTTTCTTTTGGTCATTGTGTTGTCTGTCCTTCTTCGATGAACGGATTCTAATTACATCTTTGGTATCTTCAAACTCTTCTTAATTTAAAGAAGGGAGATTATTCCCTATATCTCAGGAGAAGAAACGTTAATGGTACTAACAAAAATGGTACTAACACATCCGTTCGTTAGTACAAAGTTAAACAATGAAACAGTGTGGTGCATCACCAATGTTATATTCATTGCTTTGCCTCCCAGAATTCTCCAGAAACGAGTCTAATTTATCAAAATCTGGAAATTTTTATTAGGCGGAAATGAATCCTTCCAACGGACATTATTTCTAAATTTGCTATAGTAAGAAACCATTCTAGAATCATCCTTGCCAGGATGAAAAATAAAAGTTTTGTCTGCACGAAACTTGATCATTCAACGTGACTGCACATAAGGTTAATATAATCAGTAAATTTTTGATTCCAATCAGAAACTTAGTTTTATTTAAGCTTCAATCAGGGTAGAGGGGTTTGAGGTGCAGAGTTTGCATCATGAAATACAAAGATTGTCCATCCATTACTCAAAATAAAACGCTCTGTTCATAATCATGCTCTTTTTACAGGGTCGCCTTCGTTTATATAAAAAAAAAAAGATATGGAAGAAAAGTCTCCCCGAAAAATAAAGATGTTTCTAGATAGTTTTTAACTTGTTCATAAAAGTGTAGCAACAAGCATATATCTAAAAAAAGAAAAAAAATTCAAGCCATTTTCTATACCATCTGAGATTAAAACAAAGCAAATGCGCGCCATTGAAATACGACCTCCGGATCAATAGATCTTTTAAAATAAAGTTTATAGTTGCATGATATTTTGAGGTCTAAAATTGCCTCTTAATAATTTCTTTTGAATCAATTGTATCATTTAATACAAAACAAGGCAAAGCACAAACACAACATAATATGTGTTGGACATCACGATACGCAAGCAAACACAAATAACGTAAATAAGACACGAGCCCTGCCTTTTCCCCCCAAAAATCGTAATTCCGTGTCAGGTTCTAGTGTACCCTGACGTCATCGTACCATTAATTATAACTTTCACTGTGCGTCTAGATAACCTTTCAATGCACAGACACGTCTAACAATGGCTAACAAAAGTTTGAAGATAAGAAATGGCTAATCAGAAGTCGTAAATCGAAAAAGGACAGACAATACAATGAAAAAAACAAACGGCATCAGAAGTCCTTTTTAATCAATTGTATCATTTGATCGCCCATTTGTCGTAAATCTGTGATACCCGTGCCTTGTTCGAGTGTACTCTCACTTCGTCATAGCACTTATAATAGCTTTCATGACCTCACGTCTGAATAATTACCAATAACCTTTTGACCGCTTTTTAACAGTAATTAAATAAATACATTTTCTTAAGTGTTTTAATAATATCATACATGTTATTTTTATTGCATTGTTTTGATATTCAATATCGCATGCTAAATTATATGTTCCCGTTTATACAAAAAAGTACAAGATTTTTGGGGTTTGTAAACAAAGGCTTACAACACCTTTCGTCAGTTTTACATTCTTCGCTTGTAGGAAGCTATTTACAAAGTATGTTTTTGTTGACAGGACCTGCATTATTAATTATTAATGTATTGGGTAGATATGTAGTCATTAGTAGTTAGTAGTTGTTTTTTCGGGGTTATATATATGACATCCATTTCCCGAATGTATCACTTTTAGTCCCGGACAGTGGAAGTTCGGTTATCTAGGTAAGATATGAATTTTAAGGATTGTTTTGTATTTTTAGATAACATGTTTTTCTTGTTTTTTTTTAAATATCTGTTACTAAAACATATACACATTACTTTAGAAATTTTCTATTTTTATATAACATTTACTTTTGTTTTAATATTTGTTTCTAAAAGATATATAACATTTATTTCAAATACACTATTTAATTCCACCCAGAAACTAAAAATAAAAACACAATCTTTGAAAGAATAGGCATTTAGGATTACACAGCTTTTCTATCTAAATTGCTTTGAGTAGTTTTGTCAATTTGTAATTTTAAATTATTTCTTTAAAGTTTTGCATATAAAAGACGGTACATTGAAAAACCTTGGCGAATAGTAGGTTTATTATATTTCTATCAGTAAAGAAACATACGCGAAATAAAAACAAATTAAATTTGTATTTCTTAATAAATACATTCCAAGTATTTCGTTGATTTTGTTCATATACAATGTTATAATGACTACATTTATAATATTAGATGAAAAAGTTCAAGATGATACTTTTGTTTGTTGAAACAATATCATATTTATTCAGGTGGAATTATAAAGTTCCTGTTGATACAATTCATTGACAATATTTATGTTACACAAATGTTTATTCCCGAATATTTGTTTTATTAAAGAAATATCTCACTGAATTATATTTTCATATTCACATGCATTTTAATAAAAACGTAGACATAAAATTTAGTGTGTACAACGCGTTTCTTAAATAACCTTCGTGGGGTACGCTCGAAATCTTAAATAACCTTCGTGGGGTACGCTCGAAATCGAAAGATTGGGAAGCCAAATAAATTCAAAGTGTTTGGGAGCAATAAAACCAAAGAGCAGAAAAATGGATCGCCATAATTTGGCAAGTGGCGAAAAAACACATGATTTTTATTCCCGACATTAAGAAATATCTCACTGATGTAGGCTTTTATATATATACATGTACATGTATCTCTAGCTTTTCCTAAATACGTAGACATCAAATTTAGTGGGAATGGCGAGATTCTGAAATAACCGTCATAAGATCAGTTCGAAATCGAAAGATTGGAAAATGAAGCAATTTAAGGATCTTTGAAGCAATAAAAGCAAATGTCTAAGTAAGCATGATTGATAAAATCTGCAAATTCTGTTTTTCATTGAAATACCATTTTGTGTCCTTAATTAACGTAATTCGTAATTTATTTGGTATGAGACCCAATTTAATACCATATATACCATCTATGCTGCTTATACCAAAAACCTGAACAGTTGAGAAAACGTTCTTTGAGAGCACAAAACTAACAACGTCAAAACATATAAACCAAATTAGATAATGTCAAACTAGACGACATCTTCCTTTTAAAGCAAATTTTGAATAATTTACAATACATTGTTTTCACGAGAATGAGAAAATTGTTTATCGCAACTTTCAACAATATCATGGTAAACAGTTTTATTGATGGACGAAACTGACAAATTCACTGACTGTCAGCAATCAACTGATAAACTTTATGACCAGTACAACTTACAAAGTCGCCAACACATTAAGTGATGATAGGCTTTTTATTGATTCCACAGCGGCCCTCTCGTGTGCACAAATTGTCTGCTACTATAGGCTAATAAATACAAATTTATAAAAAAAAATCAAAATTATTTTGACAGAAATCCAGTATGCAGTATTTCCTGTTGCTGTTAGCGGCCATCTTGGGCCTGTCTGTAGCAGACGATTTCTGTAAGTATATTTAAAAAGTCATAAAATAAATTATCTGGTGCCTCTTTGCATATTGTTAGTAACATCGTGCAAATATTGTGGGTAGTGCACACTCGTGGCAAAAAGGGATAGCATAATATCCATACAATTTGACATATATCTGGACAAAATGAACAGTACCAACCCCTGTAAAATCTGGAGCGAACGCTGGTTGTCGGGAAGGGTGACCAGTCCCCGCTCCTCTAGTGGCGTTCTATCAGATATGCAAATAAGATGATTTTATTGAACTTTGTTTTAGCTTGGTGTCGAATGATATTAAAGTTTCTACTTATTATCACCTATGATAATGTCTATGTACTTGGAGAAAATGCTTACACGTTTTAAATTTTTAATTACGTCTTCTTTTATTTGAACAGGGAACAGTTTCGACGATTGGGATAATGATGACTATCTGTACCGAGGTTACCGCCCGACAGGTTTACTCCGTGGTGGTAGTCGGAGTTTGTCTAGATATCCCTCATACAGTAGATACTACAGAGCAAGGCCGTCAATTACTTCCGCGTTTGGTAACAGAGGACGTTGTAAGTTTATTTTATCATTTCGATTTACAGAATACAACACTAGACGCGAACTGAAAGAGAAGTAATCATCAAGTTTTAAGGTTATGTCAATGAATTATGTTCAGCACGCATGTGTACATATCCTTCTTTTACGTGATAACTTAACAGCGATTTAATATTGCTTATCATAGTAAAATTGTATGGTGAGGGTTTAGCGTCAAAGTAAATACACACGGCTAGCTACAAATTGTAAAAAAAAATATTTGGGGGGGGGTATTTATTTTTTCAACAAGTTTTTCTCACGAATTCTGTGCTCCCATCTCCATTGTGGGATGCAAGCACTTTGGTATGATGAGTTAACATGCATAGCAACGTACATGACCCCCCCCCCCCCTCGTGACATTACGTGACTACAAGTCGGGGGCATGGGTTTGTACCAACTGGTCATCGACCAATTAAAATCCGACATTTTGATCAAGCCGGGGATAAGTAACCTGGTACACGGTTGCTGTGTGAATGATCTAGCATTCTGAATATCAGTAAATATTCCATAGTGTTTTTGTTTATTGTTTCTTGTGTATTCTGTCTTGGATCCTTGATCATGATTTTATGATTCACTATAACGTCTTGTACATGTTTAACCACAACAAGTTAATACGAACACGTTACAATACAACATGTTCAGGCAAATGTCACTATTTTTATGCAATATTACAGATTTTAAGAAAAAACGAATAGATAAATATTATCACTAGACATCAACTACAGTTGTAGACCAATCAAAACAAACAAAACAACACAGCCATGCATGTAAAGAACAAACAAAACAACACAGTCATGCATGTCTTACAAAATGAAAAGTTTTCATCTAGGTTAATAACTCGCAATAACCTTGGTTATTTTTTCGATCAAATATATATATATTTTACCGTGCGCCTACGTTTTGTACTGTATTATTAACTGATAGGTCAGACCTTCTACAATCCTATCATTAAGCTACACACCTTCTGCTGCCAAGGCCGTATTAATGATTAAACTACACACCTTCTGCTGCCAAGGCCGTATTAATGATTAAACTACACACCTTCTGCTGCCAAGGCCGTATTAATGATTAAACTACACACCTTATGCTGCCAAGGCCGTATTAATGATTAAACTACACACCTTCTGCTGCCAAGGC
>MJUT01064136.1:619033-694345 GCA_002080005.1 Gigantidas platifrons
TGCCAGTGTCTTGTGTGTCCAATGTTGCCATGCAGTGTCTTGTGTGTCCAATGTTGCCAGTGTCTTGTGTGTCCAATGCTGTCAATGTCTTGTGTGTCCAATGTTGCCAGTGTCTTGTGTGTCCAGTGTTGCCAATGTCTTGTGTGTTCAATGTTGCCAGTGTCTTGTGTGTCCAATATTGCCAGTGTCTTGTGTGTCCAATGCTGTCAGTGTCTTGTGTGTCCAATGTTGCCAGTGTCTTGTGTGTCCAATGTTGCCAATGTCTTGTGTGTTCAATGTTGCCAGTGTCTTGTGTGTTCAATGTTTCCAGTGTCTTGTGTGTCCAATGTTGCCAGTGTCTTGTGTGTCCAATGTTGCCAGTGTCTTGTGTGTCCAATGTTGCCAGTGTCTTGTGTTTTCAATGTTGCCAGTGTCTTGTGTGTCCAATGTTGCCAGTGTCTTGTGTGTCCAATGTTGTCAGTGTCTTGTGTGTCCAATGTTGTCAATGTCTTGTGTGTCCAATGTTGCCAGTGTCTCTGGTTCTCTGGATTGGATTGTCCATTCTTGAATTCTTGATTGCCACTTCGATTTATTCTAACATTTATTTGTAATGCGGATGTAAGTGAACATGATTTAAAAATCAAATGCATCAGAAAGGGTTGTTTTACTTTATGTTTTTGATTTCGATAATTGTGCCCATTTCCTCCCCTCTTATCATTTTGATTTGCAAAGACATGTTCTATTTTCAAAACTGTGACTTTTTATTAGGGTTCGTGTTGCTCAATCTTTAGTTTTCTGTGTAATGTTTTACAGCTCGTTGTTTGTTTTTGTTTTTTGTTGTCTTTTTTCTTTTGACCAGTATATTGTCTACCGTTCTTCGATTTACGGATCTTCAAACTCTTCTTAAATGTAAAACATTGTATCGGTGCAAATCAAAGTATTTTAAAATGACTTTTTTACTACAAGGTTTACTCTATCAAACAAAAGGGTTCCTCTTGGTTAAGTTGAAGTCAACATGGATATGTTCCACTTGTCGTAAACACTTCCGGTCCTTTCCCCATTCGTGACTTATCTCCGGGTTTGTAACTAGATTAACACGACGGGTGCCACTAGTGGAGCAGCAACTGCTACCCGTCCGGAGCACCTGAGTTCACCACCGGGTTTTAGTGGGGTTCGTGTTACTCGATCTTTAGTTTTATGTGTATGTTTTGTAGATCGATGTTTGTCTTTTTGTACTTTCTCTTTTGGTCATTGTGTTGTCTGTTCTTGTTCAATTTACGGATTCTGATTACCTCCCTTTGTTATTTTCAAATTCTTCTTGGAACAAATGTTTCATGCTGGTGTCAACGATAAGTCTGACACTGTTCCCTGTATTGATTTATTGATTGATTGCTGAAGAAAATCTTGAAGATACCAAAGTGGTAATCTTAAACCGTAAGCAGACAATACAATGACAAAAAGAAATAGATTAAAAATAGACAATGATCAATAAAACACAACACAGCGAACTTCAACTAATGATTGAGCAACACGAACCTCACCAAAACCCGGAAGTGAATTCGGAACGGCTAGCAGTTCCAGCCCTAGTAGAGAAACATGTGATGTTAATGTTAAACGACACGAACATCATATAACATCCGTAAATATTAACAAACAGTTCATGGCACTTTGGGCCAAATGGCAGTTTATGGATCAGTCTATTACCCCCAAAATATTACATTGACCGATGCTGTCACCCCCAAAACAATATATGGATCCGTCAAAACAAATGGGAGTAAAGAAAGAACCGAGCATATTTTTTACGCGGAAATTGTAGCGTACATCACAAAACCGGGGCGAACTGTTGTTTAACTTCATGTGAGCAGCATTTCAGTCAACTATATTTATGGTAAGAACAACTTTCCACACAATAACTGTTACAGTTAAGATATGTCGTTGCGATTTCTTCGTGAACAAATGTTTTGATTGCCAAAATGACAAGGAGGTGATGTTGGATAGGGCCACAAATCTGTGTCTTTCATCTGGTCACATACGAACACTCCAAACAGCAACTGTTTGGGATTAGAAACTTGACATCTCCAACTACGAGCAATCCAATTGTCCAACTTCTAGTACAACTAGCGGATGCATCTTTATGAGAGGCTGTCCAACCAAACCCCGCAAAAAACAAATACAATAAAAAAATGAACTAACAATACCATTAGTGTCCTCGGTGTGTACGGATTTTTGCGAACCAAATTCACATACATTTGTCTCCATTTTATCAAGTACGTAGGAAAAACAGTAATGGTGGTATGCAATTCTAGCTTAAACCAATGACATTGTATGCATGATGTTGTTTATACTGTATGTATGTCCAGTATTAACTTATTTCATATAAATTACATTACCTGAGCAATGATTTCTTTTCTGTTATGTTTCTATATTATTTTTGTTGATAAATATTCCGTTACTTGGTGCAGATTACAGAAGACAAGGATGGTTTAGGCCATGATATCTTATTTCAAAGTTGACCATTGTTTCCCAATTATTATGTCTTCCTATGGAGAGGGCCCGGGTGACTCAATGAGTTAGATAGTTGGATTACCTAACAAATGCTACAAGCCTATCACCAATACGGCGTGGATTCGCGCCCGGCTTTGTAAATTACAAAAAATGATGCACTCGACTCACATCCGCAAGTGATAAAGTTTACCAGTTGCTTGCCCATGGTCGGTGGTTCTCTCCCGGCACTCCGACTTCTTCCACCACTAAAACTAGTCGCCATGATATAGCTAAAATATTGCTGAAAGTGGCATTAAGCACCAAAAATCAATCAATCACCATCTTCCGATGGTCTTGTGTAAGTATAGTTATGTGGTGGTTAATACCATCGACTCTGTTTTATACATATGACGATTTCAGTGTTAGTAAGATTAAATATATAATGTATCATGTTCAATACTAGGACTCAGTGTGATATTTAACACAAACTCAGCAATTTGTCAGCAGGACAACATGCCTTGTTGGATTTTTGTAGTGCTAGCTCAATGAAACTGCATCAGTCCGTAGATAAGACATGTCGCCCCACTAGGACATATTATCACGATTCTTTCCACTTTCTCCCTAATGTTGCGTGCTTAGAGGAAAAGCAACAAATACAAATGCTTAGTCTTTGGTTTGACCCGATCGGGGCTCCTATGTGACAGGATTTGCATTTTACTCACATGTAGAAAACACTTGCATTGTCCCATCGTTTCCTCAATAAAGGAGGTATGGGCCCATAAACTAATCTAACCCGCCACTTTTTATTAAAGTGCCGTTACAAAACCCGCAAAGTGAGCGGTCTTTTATATGTGTGTTAAAGATATTGATTTATCCTCTGTGTCTACGATTTCTCAATTAGATTTTTTAACTTTTCTGACAGTGTGATATTTTTTGCTTATGTTTTTTATTTGATGACTTTGATCATATTTTATTGGCTGTGAAAGTCGACATTACATGTTGTTATATACAACGATCGCCGTCATATTTGCTTTGGTTTTTTTGCTCTACATATGATATATATATAGTGTTGTTGTTGGTCAACACGACAAACAAATTCCATGACAAGTGAAAAAGCCCGTTTATGATGTTATCAGCACGAAATTACAAGCTGGTCAAACTAGGCCTAATTGATATTAATCATTTTAATGTGATAGTGGTGTTAGTCGTTTTTTTAAGTATAAAACCACAATGCGACGGTTATTTTTCACGACTTGGTACGATTGTGTACGAGAAAGGTAGGTGTGAATACATAAGTTTGTAGATTAATTGGGTTTTTTTTGCCTTTTTTTTATAAATAATATCAATTTTTATTATGTTTTCAATTCGAAAAAAAAACCTTTAAGGAAGCACATGCATAGATCAATCCCAAAGTGGAAATTTATTAAAAACGCAAGATGGACTGGGTAGGTTTTATGACAAGCTTTGGTATGTGCTTGCTTGTTTTGTTAAGGTTTGCACATCAAAGACTTTTATTTTTCTATCTTTTTTGGACTTAAATTACAGGGTTATAGGGATTAGTGTTTATGGTGTTTAACGTCACTTTCAGAAATATTTCAGTTATAGACTTAAATTACATGTAAAATACTGAGCTCGATCTAAATTCTGAATATGCATTGCTTATGTTTTTCAATAATTTAAAAAAGCAACATTGCACGTGAAAAGGTTAATTAAGTAGAGGGGAAATTCTACTCTACATACACGTTAATTATTTCTCATTTTTATTTTTACTTCTATATTAAAAATATTTCTATTGTAATTAACATTATCAGTGTCCAACTGTCTAATAAAATTAATTATTAAATAATTATTATCAGTTTATACACAACAGAAGTAAGATTAATTCATTTGTGTTTTTTTCTCCCATTCGACGCGCGTGAGTGAGCAGGTGGGTGTGCGAGTGAGTGGGTGAGGCATAGCGCAAAGTGAGCAATTTCATAGCTATGTTTCAATGAGTGAGTAATTGATGTTTAGTGCAAAGTGGGCAATATCATAGCTATATCATGGCGATTACAAGCGATGTTTCAATTAGTTGACAATGATTTCCACATCGTATTCGATCAAGACGCGTTGTCGAATTTGCATAGTTCTAGTGTAGGATTAAATAGTATCCGCCGTGAAATATTGTCCTCTGTTGCAATTGTTTTCTATGATAAAGTCCGAGGACGGAATAAAGCGCAGAGATGACTTCTTTTGGTCTGTTGGGGATTTTCCATTTGAAAAAGATACAATCTGACACATTTTAACTGGACAATATTATGGCTTACACCAGCTCTCTCACTGAAACAAGAGTCTACTAGTAGATATTATACTGACTACGAGCCAAACCGTCTTTGCTGTTATTTTTTATATTGCATGCTCAGTAGATAATAAATAAATGTCAATTACACAGCATTGACTCGATTTCAGCTCGAGCCCACGGCCTAGCGTACTTGAAGCGACAATACTAATACTTACATCACCGATGTGATTTTCTTCATTCAGAGATTCAATGAAAATATTAATTAACAGAAAACATAACTAAATAGTATAGTAACATAATTAAATATTAAACACCTGTAAATTAAAACATAAACAATTAAATAATATTTACGTTGATAACACTCAGTAAAATAAACGATTTAAATTGCGTTCAATGAAGGACAAAAGGCATAATATTATACCAGAACGTTAGATATTGGTAGATTTAGGTTTTCTGTCGTATTTTTGCGGTACATTCTAACATGAACTAATTCGTTCGCTTTTAAAAAAAACACAAACGAATGAGTTATCCATTCGGTATAATCTCATTAGCACATGCGCCGGTGAATGTGACTGACTTTTCCATTGGCAACATAAATTGTGTGCGACATTTTCCGAAAACGTAAATATAAATTAAAAGTATACTACCGTATTTGTACTCTTAGACATATCAGAATCGAAATAAATCATGGAAGCCAGAATGTGTTTTGAGTTTTAACATGTTCGAACTTAAAACACATTCTGGCTTCCATGATTTATTTCTTAATTATATAAGATGTATGCGATAGTTACCCAGTAGTCAGTGTAATAAAAATCCTCTTTAAAGCATGGATGCGGACCATAGCCGATTTTGGCTACCCTGATTATGTTATTGGACCTTTAAATTATATGGCTTTTGACTTTGAGAGTACCCGATGAAGGCTATTTATTTTAGAAACGCATCGTAAATTAGATATACACACACAACCTGTCCTAATACACTTGAGCAAAGATTTAAATTTCAATAATTAAAAATTCATTTGAATTTTTCCAGAATACACGACTCGTACAAGTTGATTAAAGCAACATCCTAAAAATGTCTTCAAATTTTGTTATTGTTTACAAATGTATTTCCGCTATTTAATTAAAACTTCTTATGAACTTTTTTTTTCAGGCGGAATAATGTATTTCCTAATGATAGTGGTACTGGCGATTGGATTTACTACAGGGCACGACTATTGTAATTATACAACATAATTGTGTCTATTTTTATTCAGAAAACTTATATGGGACGAAATCCCAACTATGGTAGAAATAGCAATTTTTTTCTATATACTAATGACTAAATTTGCATGCACCGGAAATGACATACCGGAAGTCAATACATGGTTAAATCTGTGCAGAAAATCTGATGCGGACGTTTCGTAACCTGGTCGTTTCGTACCTAGATCGGAACTTAAAAAACGACGGAAGCCCCTATTTGCCCCCTCTTTTAAGAAAATCTGGATCCACCCTCGGTCTACTTTGAAAAAATATTATAGGTCCATATATCCGAGTTAATATTGATTTAAAAAAAATATTGGACTTCGTCCCAAGTTAGGTAACACCTATTATCATATTAGTGCTATCTTTATATGTGTGTACCGTTCCTTTCAACAGTATTTCAGTTATATGATTTCTATTGAGGAAACTAAAACGGGAAGAATCGGGTACAGGTACAAGTTAAAAATAAACCTTACCACAAGTTGTATCGAGTACTCTATCTGCCATCCATCGTCCCCTCAGTTGGGAAATTATGCTACACTATTGATAAAAAAAAGGATTCGAATTCAATATAAAATGAGTTTAGCTGCACTATATTACGTGTGTAGCGTAGGCATATACTATAATGTGTATAGCTCCAAAAACAACGAAACCATGTGAAACAGTCAAAGGGAAGTAACTGTAAAACATACAGAAATATGGCTCCCAAAACAAAATGTTGCGCAATATAGCGGGAGTGAAAATACAATTATCGTTTTTATTTAAAGGGGAATTTGCGGTAGTGCCTACCGAGAAAATTTAGGGCGGAGCTTATCATAAGAAAATCCCGTTGATATGAACAGTATATTTATGAAACTGTATGTCACATGACCAACGTGACCTAAAGGTCACATACCTCAGAAATTTGAATTTTCGAAGTGATTTTCGTAGTTTTTAGACTGATGAAGAATATTAATTTTTAATACGACGGAAAGTTTGGCAGGGTGAAACACTAGTAACCATGCCTGTCAAATATTTTGTTCCAAATTAACTGTGAAACTGTGTATCATTGATTTTTCCTCCTCGAGATAACGTGGCTAAAATAATGAAGAATCTGAATGTTTGCTCCGCCCACAGCTATTGATACCTACGGTTCCGGTTTAACTATTATGTGTGTATATATACGTAGCTATGGATATACTATAATGTGTATCGCTTCAATTAACAACGAAACCATACGAAACAATCAAAGGGACGTAACTGTAAAACATACAGAAATGCAACACCGACAACAAAATGGTGCGAAATACATGTATAGCGAGAGTGAAAATAGAATTATCGTTTTTATTTAACTCGGACAATTCTGAAATTCAAAGTTATCTATAAAAACAATACGATTTATTAGCCACACTATTTCACAATGTTTTATTAAATTTGAATATTGCAATGGCCATAAAATACACCCCAGCTATTGTTAATTTTAAATTCGTTTGAATTAAGTCGTTTGATTTTTTTCCCTCAGCTACAAACAATTAGTGTTTTGAGGAATATTGTCATTTTATCCTTTTTCTTGTATGTACTGTATTGCCTGTATATCTTCGAATTAAGGATTGTGATTACTCCTGTTGTATCTTGAAACTTTCCGTAAAACATTTAGCTTTGTTGAATATTTCAAATTACAAAATAGTAATACAACACATGTAAAAACTACTCGTAATTAACATATTTTGTTAGGGATACATGACAATTATCAGCAAGGTAATGGTGGCATTGCTGGATACCCTGGTTGTCAATGTTCATGTGAACCACAGCCAAGAATCAGAGATAGCGGGGTGTTATCAAGTAGTCGATCTAGACGGAGGAAGAAACGTAAGTCTGTTCTTTAAGACAATACAGCTCCAATTAATGTTAATTTTTTTATCATCATACATGTGGCTGTAATTTCCTAATTTCTGTTTACTGCCATCAGCTAGTGTTTGCTTCTGACGTCCCTTATAATATCATTTTTAACCAATCAGAACAAGGCATTAATTTTACCTCATTTAAAAATAAATGCACAGTTAAATGAAAACACTAAATACGTGCCCACAAATTGTTGTGTTCTTTTTTTTGACAATCCCTCATGGCAAAGCATACATTTGCTCAATCTATATTTACATTTGTACTACTAAACATATGTTTTTGTAACCTTAAACAAGCCAATGATAGAGAAGAGTGTGAAGGTGGATCGTAACCATTAGCTGGCGAAGATGTATGTGGATTACATAAATACATTTAAATCCAAATTCCACACGATCGTGGCTAAACTAGCTAACATGAACCTCAAGTATGGTGTAAATTCGAAATCTACAAAATATATATTATTATTATCATTTGATAATTTATTGGGTCCATTCCTGATTGGCCCTTTTGTTTTCTCTAACGTTTGTTTATTGATATTCAACGACTATACAATTCAGCCGATACGATACATATTTATTTCTTGAAGAAGAAAATTATTAATGCTGTTAGTCAAGTATTAACAGAATATACTGTATAGACCGCACAGTACGCTACAGTACATTATTAACATACTTCTAACCCTAACCCTAACCCTAACCGTGAGGTATTAAAGCAGTGAACAGAACTGACGAACATCAAAATGGGTCATTTTACATATATATAAAATATAATTCAGATTGACCAAAAATTAAAAGACAATCACATAAACCATGACAATATGGCGTCTCATGTCTCATTGTTCCGAACGTATTTAGTTTCCGAAGTACATATCTGTCTTATGAAGCTAATAATGTACTGTAGCGTACTGTGTGGTATATACAGTATACTTTGTTAATACTTGAAGAAGACTAACAGTATTAACAATTTTCTTCTTCAAGAAGTAAATAAGTATAGGATAGGGTGTACGATTGGTATTTGTTGCTTCTCCGCTGAATCACTCCGCACTAAGGAGAAAGAGCAAAGACTGGTTGGCTCAGAATCAGAATAATGTGTCCGAATGGAGCGATATGTCTACCCACGGACTGTTGTTTCAGTGAGTTAGCACTATAAAAATCCAACTCAGCATGTAGGTCTATAACAAAGTGGAGCTGATCATCACTACATTAAAAATTAACTTGTTCTCTTCATGATATAGCTGAAAAATTGCTGAATTGGTGTTAAACAACAATCACTCACTCACTCTTTTATATAACAATTTATTTATTATGATTTACAGCTGTAGAACCACCAAAATTAATATATTTTTATTTTAGGACGTAGGCTAAGGGAGCCTGTTAATGGCGACATAATCCGTGGATCACGTGATATCGCAGTTGACCCTTTACCTTCTGGTGGTGGTGAAATAATTCGTCAAGGTGGTGTGTTGGGCGGTTTCCAAGGAACACGTGATATCGTTGATCGTAGGTCACATGGTATAAAAGTCAGCGATGCTATACCTGAGTCACCAGTTATAATGGATGGTGTATTGGGTGGATCACGTGGTTCATCATTAATCGATCGAGGATCACGTGGATTTGCTGTGGACAATGTAGAAGTAAATGGTAACCAAAGAGTAATTGAACGCTCTACAACGAATAGAGTATTTCCAGAATTTACACAAACCAATGGATTTGATAACGGATTCACAGACAATGGATTTGACAATGGTTTTAATGGAAATGGTATTAAAATTTGTATATTTCATAATTTACATAAAAGAAACAAATGACTATGATATACAAAGACCGCATAAACAGTAATGGTCAACAATTACACCAATATCAACAAAACGAAGAAACACGTCGGACCTCAATACCATGAACACAAAACTGATCAAGGCATATGGTGCTTGAAACCTTAAGTCTTAGATTGGGACATGCACAGAAATATAATGGTTTTAAACCGGTGTACCGGAATATAACCTCTCACCCTCTGAAAACTCGAGCATCAAATACAAAAAAAAATGTTGTGTTATTTAAAGCAAGTAAATTTGTTCAAACATTATTCGAAATGTGGCTTTGTCTCTTCCAAGAATGTTTCCAATCGTACAAATTTTGGAAAATAAGGGGGAGTAGGAGAAGAAATTAAGCTCTGAACATGATTCACTGATTATTGCATTTTCCCTTAAACCGGGACCGTGGGTATAAATAGTTGTGGGCGGAGCAAATATTCAGATTGTTCATTATTTTGACTACGGTTATCTCGAGGATGAAAAATCAATGATACATAGTTTCACGGTTATTTTTGGAACAAAATATTTGACAGGCATGGTTACTAGTGTTCCTCCATACGAAACTTTCAGTCTTATTAAAAATAATATTCTTCATCAGTCTAAAAACTTTAAACATCATTTCGAAAATTCAAAATTCTGAGGTATGTGACCTTTCGGTCACGTTGGTCATGTGACATACAGTTTCATAAATATGCTGTTCTATCAACAGGGCTTTTTGATGATAAGCTCCGCCCACAAATTTTGTCGGTAGGTACTGCCGCAAATTCCCCTTTAAGGCATGGATGGTCTGTCAACAGAGCTACATAGTATTTTCAATTTCGTTGTTTATATGAAAAATCCATCAAATATGTTTAGACCATTCAAATTGCATAATAAACTGAATAATGTTGAAAAGTCACAACAAAATGTCCACGTTTAAGAGAAAACGTTTATATTTTATTTTGATTTATAAATGTTACCAATGATGCATATATAATTGTCAGCTAATATAATGTATGAAAGGACCACAATTTAACTTCCAGTTCTAATATACCAAGAAAGGGACTGAGATCGAGATAACGAAATTGAACTATACTCTAAAATCTAAGATACACGACGGGTGCCAATAGTAGAGCAGGAACGGCTTACACTTCCGGATCACCTGGATTCACCCCCGGTTTTAGTGGGGTTCGTGTTACTCGATCTTAAGTTTTTTGTAATATTTTGTTTGTCCTTTTGACCACTGTGCTGTCTGTCCTTCGATTTATAGGTTTTACTTTCCCCTTTGGTATCTCTAAACTCTTCATACACACGTGGCTTTACGGACATACAATACTTTTATTATCGAGGGCGGTTTTCTTAATCGTACAATACAATTGATCAATCAGAACAGAATATGTATTTCTTACAGTTTTCTGATGGGCTGTTATTTTAGTACAATACAAACTCATGCTCAAGGTTTGTATGACCGACAGGCCAAGTTGATAAACCGTTACATCCTAGTAATATTTTACCCAAATCCTCAAAACATGTGCCTTTTTTAACAAACAACGGTTCATGTCTATATGTCATCCTTAGCCATCACGAGTAGACAAATATTCGTAATTCATTTTAATGTTAACAACGCTATTTAAATTTATTTTACAGGTCTGAACGATGTCAATGTAATAGGAAATACAGCAGGATTCGAGACTGATCAAAATGTTGGTATACAGGACCGTTTCATTGGAGATAGTTTTTCGAGTATTGGTGGTATTCGACAGGGATCCAAGGGATACGGAAGACACAAGTCAAAATATGAACGCAGTCACAAGCGTCGTCGAAGACGGAGATATAAATATTAACGCTATGAAAAACGTGCATATGAATTTTTCCAGACACTTTATAGTACAGACATTTTGTATATTTGTATTACAGCGCAAACAAGAAAAATAAAAGAAAGTTGAGAGAAATTTTGTCAAATCAATTGTCTTTTTTATTATATATCCCAGAGATCTTTAAGATATAGAATGAGCTGGTACTTACACAACGACATAGACGAGACTAAAAAATAGTAAAACTTTAAGACAACTATCTAACCGAAATCATGTACAACACTTCAACTCAACAAAACAGAATACACTTGGGGACGAGTGTAGTGTTTTGGTGTTTAACGCAACTTTCTACACTATTTCAGTTGTCGTGGTTTTCAGCTTTATTGGTGGAGGAAAGCGGAATACACGGAGAAAACCACGGACATGTCACAAGTCACTGACAAAGTTTATCAAACAATTTTATCGAGTACACCTCGCCAAGATTCGATTTCACAATGAAAGTGGTGATAGGCATTGATTGCATGGGTAGTTGTAAATCATACTCCATCCGATGACGACGGCCCCGTTAAAACAGAATGCATTGCAAAGTACTAGCTAGATTCATTGTTTAAGAAATAATTCATGGAAGCCAGAATGTGTCGGGAGTTTTAACATGGATTGGCGGATATTAGTATTTTATCCCGAGCCAGAAGCGAGGATAAAATTTACTAATATCCGCCAATCCATGTTAAAACTCAAAACACATTCTGGCTTCCATGATTTATTTCGATTCTGATATGTCTAAGAGTACAAATACGGTAGTATACTTTGATTGGAAGACGGTAATTTATACATAGCTTGCGGAAGATGTCGCACACAATTTATGTGACTCGAATAATACTGCACCCTCTATCGGCATTATTCGGGTCACAATTTATGCTGCCAATGGAAACGTCAGTCACATTCATCGGCGCATGTGCTAATGAGATAATACGAAGAAATAATTCTGTTTTTTTTAACAAAGGGAAATAGTGAGATCATGTTAGAATCATATATAGCTATATATGATTTGCTTTGTTCTTTGAAAACCCCAACACTGCAAGTTTTGTTGTATTGAAGCCTCTATGTGACATCAAGATAATAATTAGTAAGCATAATTTATCTCTTCATGGCTAGATAAATATCTGGTCATGTCAAGGTAATGTACAAATTTTATGTCGATTTTGAAAATAGAATTATGTCAACTAGTCGATCGGTCGGTCGATCGAGAAAGCTGTCGTGAGTGGTCAGTTGTGCCATCGACATAAGTATTTGTTAGCATACATTATCTAAATTATTATATTCTTTTCAGAAACAACTACACTATTTTAATAATAACGTAGATATCAAATTGATAGGATAACCTTTACCAGGTACTCTCAATGTCAAAAGGTGGGAGACCAAGATAAACTGAAGGATCTTTGACCAGTTGACCCTATCATATTAAAATCAAAATATAATTTGTATAACATCATAACCAAACAGACCAAGTATCAATTTATATGCTACAAATATGCTTCTATATGATATTTTACTCTGTCGATCAATATGGCCACCATCACTAAAATTGGGTTTGTAACTAGATTAACACGACGGGGGCAACTAGTGGAACAGGAATTATCTACGCTTCCGGAGGAACTGAGTTCACTCCCGATTTTTTGTGGTTCTTGTTACTCGATCTTTAGTTTTATTTGTATATTTTGTAGATCGTTGTTTTTCCTTTGGTCCTTTTTCTTTAGGCTTTGTGTTGTCTGTTCTTTTTCGATGTACGGATTCTGATTACACCTTTGATATCTTAAAACTCTTCTTGGAATATAGGAGGTAAAATGCATATACTATCCATTTATTCAAAAGTTCTTCAACATAAATCATTAATATATTTGCTGAAGTGTTCCTTTCACAATCATTACTAAAAATCCTTGATGATTGACCTAAATGGCTGCAATTACTAAATATAGAAAAGCAAATATTTAAAAATTAAATTCTTATCACTTTCTATCACCACTGAAAGTCAAATCACATCGTTAGCGGGGTGCACTCGATAGCACTGTGGTAACATCTTTTTTCAGTGACTTGCTGAAGTCCGGTGTTTTATTTTCCAAACGGACCTTCGTGGGCGTGATCGTATGATAGTTGGATTTACAACTACCTATGCAATCAGTGCCTATCACCACTAATGTTGCGAGTTCTAATCTCGATCAGGGCGAGGTGTACAACATTATGTGATAAAGTTTGTCAGTGACTTGCGGCAGGTCGGTGGTTTTCTCTGGATCCCTTGTTTCCTTCACCAATAAAATTTACCTTCACGATATAACTGAAGTATTGTTGAAAGTGGCGTTAAACACCATCAAACAAACAAACAAATATATTTTTCAAACTCTGGGTTTTTTCTCCACCAACAAATCTGAGCGGTTCGACATATCAAATATATTGTTGAAAGTAGCATTAAACTGTTAAGCACTCATATCCCGTCAAGAAAATAGTCATTCCACGTAATATAGACATGTTTATTATTTTTGTATTTAAATGTACAAAGTCATTTACAAGATAAAAGATGAATATTTAAACTATTATAATTAATTTGTAAAGATGGAGTTTTGCAAGAGACAATCCTTCACATCGTAGCTTACGTGTATGTCAGGAGTTGATGGCGTCAAATCAGAACAATTTTGCGCATATTGTCGAATCCACAAATTCTGGAAAAAAGAACAAAGACAAAAATCATGAACGTACATCGATTTGTGAATTTCTCCGTACACAGCTAAGGAAATGGTATAAAACTTGTATATTATGAATAAACAGACAAATGGCTATTCTACCCAATCTTCTATTAATCCCAAACGCCTAGGTGATGCAATGATTAGTGTGGTAGATCGTGTGTTCGAGCCATGAACGGGTCAAGTCGAAGACTATACAATTCTCCACGGAGAACGCATCATTATGGAGTAAGGATATAATTTAAATAAACGTTAGAGAAAACCGAATGGGTAATCAATAATTGGCAATACATAGGCACTGTCGACATTGGGCACACAAGGCACAAGTAAAGACAAAAAAGACAACATAAAATAAAATTTAAAAAAAAAGAAAGAAAAAAAAAAGAGGAGCAACACGGACCCCACCAAAAACCGGGGATAAACCCAAATGCTCGAGAAGGGTGAACAGTTCCTGCCTCTTATAAGGAACCCGTCAAGTTCCTCATATATATTCACATAACACCAACAAACACAAATAACATAAGTAAAACATGAGTCCCCCTACAAACAAAAGGGGACAAAGACGACCCGAACATCGTTTTTATGCAGAAATTATAGCGGAAACCACAAATTGGAACTAATTAGAACGCAGAGATATAGAACAGAACAACGCAAAAATCAAACAAACAAACAAAAAAACTAAAAAAATCAACAACATGGACAGACAAAAATAATGGTGGGGGTGAACTCAGATACTCGCGACGGGTTAGCAGTTCCTGCTTCTTATATGACACCCACCGTGTTACTTGTATACATTGTCAAATCCGACAAAAGTCTTGTCGGTGATAGAGGAAAGATGAAAATCTAGTAAAAAGGAACAGATTCATTGTCATTTGAAATATGGATATTTCGCTGTCAACCAGATCGTGATGACGACCGCATAATATTTGTAGCGATGACTTCAACCTAGGAGCAACGTAGCCTTGTTTGAATAGCTTTTAAATCAGTGACGGTGCTCTGTCTACAAAATTACTGTATAAAGCATGAGTTGTGCATTTAAAGATTGGATGGATCGCAACGAGGAGTATGTGTCCACGTGGAGTGGCATGTCTACCTGTGGTCTGTTGATTATGTGTGATAGAACTGTAAAAATCCAAATAATCATGATGGCGTAGTACAAAGCGGACATCATAATCTCATCGAAATTGCAACTTGTTCTTGCCATGGTATAGCTGAAAAAGTGTTCATTTGGCGTTAAACAACAATCAATCACTCATTCCCTGTTACGATCCGACAACGTCGTTAAATAGTTGATATGGGGATCTCGTTGAATTTAAAGAAAAAAATACAGTATATGACTTATACAAACATTATGTCAAATCTTACTAAAAATAGTGTATACATAAACTACAGTTCCAACGGACATTCGACCTAAATTTGTGTCCAGCTGGACTTTAGATTAATTAATTAATTAATCAGTTATGGATTTTGACGCGACTTTCTCGAAAAAGAAATAGCGCCCAGAATTTTAGAATTCTCTCGGAATTTTTATATACAGCAAGAAACAGAACGTTTTTGCAAGATTTTGCAAGCGATGATTTCGTTGGTTAATTTAATGATCACCTGAATGAAACGTAAAGGTTAAAAATAGGAATGTTATATGTTATTGGGGGCATGGCGTATCTAACATACGGGTATTATGATTTTAATTACCATTAAAATCTATGTGTTCGTTCCCGTCCATATCAGCATCCCTGAGAATTTCTTCGACATCTTCGATAGTAATACCCGACGACTTAGTAACAAGTGCATCCATTAACTCTTGTCTAGATAACAAACCATCACCATCGTTGTCCAATAAAGAGAATGCAGCTTTCATTCGTTCACGTTCAATATCTATTGTGACGTAATTCTTCCTCATCATGTCGACATATTCATTAAAATCTATATAGCCATCATCTATAAATAGTAACATTAGATCTATTAAAATGTTTGTTTGTTTGTTTGTTAGACTATTCCAAGAGACGGGAAAAATACCAGTTGGACACGATTTCCCGCGGGAACTACACCTGTGTAATAGATTTTCACGCATTATTTTTTTATTTTTTTGTGTGGCAACATTTACCTCCCTTAAAATAGAGAGCGTTGTACAGTCTGTTTATCACTCGATGTCAACATGGCAAGGTTTGGTGATTTTATTATTATTACTACATTTTCTTTTGCATAGCGTTGAAGTTGAATCTGACAATTTGTGTATCATGTATCATTGTATGTGGTCAAATTTAATTTTGTTTTTCCGATAAATATATGCGCTTCCATGGTAACACGACAGGTGCCACACGTGAAGCAGGAACTGCTTCCCCATCCGGAACATCTGTGCTCACCCTCGGTTGTTAGTAGTTTTCGTGTTGCTCGATCGTTAGTTTCCTGTGTAGTGCTTGTCCCTTTGGCCGTTGTATTGTCTGTCCATCGATTTATGTTTTTTTTTATTATCTAATTGGTATCTTCAAACTTTTCTTAAAATTTGAAATATGTTAAATAATGTACTAACTATTTTTGTCAGCTTGGCGCATCATTTCATCAATTTCATCATCTGTTGGATTCATACCAAGTCGATATGATCCCATAATTAATTCTTTTTTAGACACTCTTCCATCTAAATTTACATCTAAGTCATTAAAAGACTTCTTTATTTCTACAAAGAAAAACATGATGAGATGAATGAGTGAATGTTGTGTATCACAAAGTGAGCAATTTTTCACCTATATTATGACGTTTGTTTGTTTGTTTTATGGCGCTTAACGTCATTTTCAACAATATTTCAGTTATATAGTGGCGGTCAGTTTTATTGGTGGAGGAAACCGGGGTACCGGAGAAGACCACCGACCTGTCGCAAGTCACTGACAAACACTATCACATAAAGTTGTACACCTCGCGCTGATTGAGATTCGAACTCGAAACATCAGTGGTGATAGGCACTACCATACGATCACGACCACGGCGCCCCCTATATCATGACGTAAGCAAGTTATATTTTGATGAGATGATGATGAAGTCGCTGTGTTCTATGTCAACACATTTAGTAAAGACTTTATTACTAAAACAACAATACAGATGTACAGGATTCCTTGTCTATGTACAGGCATATGTAGACACACCGATGGAATAAGTCGCATTTTCAGCTTTCCTTCAATTGTAAATAGTCCATTTCAATAAATCAATGATCCATCGTGGTTGTCGTGATCGTATGGTCGTTGGATTTACAACTACCTGTACAATCAGTGCCTATAAACACTAAAATTATTATTTCGAATCCCTTTCGTGGCAAGGTGTACTCGATACAACATTATGTGATAAAGTTTGTTAGTGATTTCCGGTAGGTGTGTGGTATTCTCCGGTTTCCTCCAACAATAAAACTGATCGCCACGATATAGCTGAAATATGTTGAAGTGGCATTAAACACCATAAAATTATCAATCAATATATCAATGGGTGAAGAATTATGAGCTACGATACAATGTATATCAATAGATCATATTTATACAAGCTTAAGCCCGTGCAGCTTCTATATTGCGAAGAAAGATTACTTTTCATGCATACATTACAGATATTGATATGTTTGTGTTTATTTTGTATTTCAATCAAAGAAATATGATTGGTTAGCTAATGTTGGTTTATAGTATTTAACGCCACTTTCAACACAATTTCAGTTTTATTAGTGGAGGAAACCGGAGTATCCGGAGAAAACCACCGACCTGTCGGAAGTCACTAACAAACTTTATTACATTATGTTGTATCGAGTACACCTCGCCATCAGCAGGACTGACTCTTGACCACCGCCATATATTGAGAGAGTGAATCTTTATATTGGTGTTATTGTTACTCTTAAATGGAAGTATTAGTATTAAATACGATATTATGCCAGTTTATCAATGTGTAGTGTTTGTTTGTTCGTTTAACTGTGTTTAACGCAACTTTCAACAATATTTCAGTTATATCGTGGTGGTCAGTTTTATGTAAACTGGTCCTTTCACTCATAAACTTTACATCAATACCTTCGGATTTTATTCAGTTTAGTGAGTGACTCGGTCGGGTTTACGCATCGATAAACTCCCGGGGCCCGGGTGGCTCAATGAGTTAAGTAGTTGGATTACCTAACAACTCGTACTAGCCTATCACCAATATGGCTTGGGTTCACCCTCGGCTTTGTAAATTACAAGAAAGGGTGCACTCGACACCCAGCCACAAGTGATAAAGTTTATCAGTTGCTTGTCCATGGTCGGTGGTTCTCTCCGGGTACTCCGGCTTCTTCCATCACTAAAACTGATCGCCATGATATTGCTGAAATATTGCTGAAAGTGGCGTTAAGCACAATAAATCAATAAGTCAATCAATCAATCGATAAGCTCCGAAAAAAAATCTGATTTAATCCTATGGTATATGATTTTCTTATTTAGATTTTAATAGCTATGGCTTTCATGTAGAGATAGTATATGAATATAAGTATTTTATGGGAACACACAGCTGCATCCCTTTACCTAATTTTGCCTAAGGTGACCCTAGTAGCCACATGTAGACACGTCAATTCAATCTGACACATTATCTATTATCCTGACCCTGAGACAATCAATCGTCGCTCGTATTTATTTATGCTGCGTCCTTAGAAGAAACACAACAATTACAGATTCCAGAGAAGGGAGTCTGATCGAAAATGTCAGAGAAGGATGTCGGATCGCTAACGTGAGAGAATAATATCCGATTGTGACTGACATAACTAAAATGATGATGGAACGTGAATGTTAGAGAAGGGTGTCTAATAAGTACTGTCAGAGAAGGGTGTAGAAATGTGACTGTCGGGGTATGTCGGATCACTACCGTGTGAGAAAAGTCTCGGATCGGAGAGAGAAGGATGTCGGATCGATGTTGTCAGAGAGGGTTGTCGGATCCTGACATGACAGAGAAGCATGTCAGATCGTGAATGTTAGAGAAGGATGTCGAATCATTACTGTCAGAGAAGGGCGTAGGACAATGATTGTCGGAGTATGTCGGGTCACTACTGTGCGAGAAAGGTCTCGGATAGTGACTAATAGAGAGGGTTGTCCGATCATGACTTGATAGAGAAGGATATCAGATCAGGACTGTCAGAGGATCGTGACTGTCACAGAAGGATGTCGGCCGCTACCATGAGGATAAGTGCCGGATAGTGACTGATAGCGATGGGTGTTGGATCATTGACTGTCGGAGAAGGTTGGATGATCATGACTGTCAGAGAAGGATCTCGGATTGTTATTTATAGATGGTTGTCGGATTATATCTGTCTGAGAAGGGTGGTTCGCTACTGGTAGAGAAGATATCCTTTCATAACCGGCGTGATTCCAAGTTTATACATGTGCAGCTTAGGTCACCGGAAAGTAAACATTTCAATTAGTTTATTAACAGTTATTTAAGAAAAGACACAATTGTATAAATGGAAGGTAAAGGTTAGAATACACACATCACTCACCAAAGCTGATATACAGTCAAACCTGTATTAAAAGGTCACCGTTGGAACAAAGAGAAAGTGGCCTTATATAGAGGGTGACCTCTTAAAAGAGGTTCAATTCATATGAAATTTTCTATGACAGGACAAGAAAAAAGGTGACCTTTTAATACAGGTAACTGCCTAATAGAGGTGACCGTATAGACAGGTTTAAAAGTACCTTCAATCTGTTGAGGAGTTAGTCCCTTGACATCTTTAATTGGTACTAAAATAATGGATTCTTTCCGTCTAATAGTGCGCTTCTTTTCAGCCATTTTTGTATATTGCGTTACATTCTTCACAGAACTTTTTCTTCTGTTTTTGGAGTCACTTACGCTTGGTGGAGTCACTTTCGTGTCACTATAGTTCGGTGGTGCTCGTGAATGTTCGTTCAGATATTCTTGCGCACTTTCGTTTGTTACT
This sequence comes from Gigantidas platifrons, assembly GCA_002080005.1. NCBI lineage: Eukaryota > Metazoa > Mollusca > Bivalvia > Mytilida > Modiolidae > Gigantidas > Gigantidas platifrons. Next base: position 639,158 of record MJUT01064136.1, read on the forward strand.
CCGCGGGTACTTCGAGCACTCTTTGAATGCTTACGTATTATACGATCACTTAATTCGGATTCCTCTTCTGAACCCTTGCTGTAATCCTCAGAATGAATCGTATTTAGCGTTTCCTTTGCTGCATATATCAAGGTCTGTGCTAAAGCTTCTTTTTGAAGTTGATCAACACCGTCAAGTTCTAAACTTTTTCTCCTTATTTCTAATTTAGTGTTGATTTCTTGAAATAAATTCGAACTGCCTCTAAGATCACTATTCATACATACAGGCTCCTTCAAGACATGATCGTCACTTCCGCTTCTATGATGCTGTTTTGTGTTGGACACCGGAAGTAGTTCGTCGTTGGTTTCATTTAACTCTTTTATCTGAAAGAGCGTAGATTTATTCCTAAATATATTTATATATAATAAACAAAGTATAGAAACTTAAAATGACTTAATGCAATGGATGGTTAATTTGATTATTTGTGTCATTTGAACTTAATTCTCGGAAGACAGGTTGGTGTTAACTAAGAGTTGCAGAAAATATAAGATAGCTGTGCTTGTCGTAATTTCTGTTAAGTAAGTCAGTGATTACTTTTTTTTGTCGTATAAATAAAAGTAATTATTCAGTTTTAGAGGGTACCCACTATTTGAATTGAAATTCTTTTGGAACTGCATTTTTAATTCTAGCATATTCCGAAATACAATTCCCTTAATCATTCAAAGAGGTGTAGGTTTCGTTGCAACTCTTGAAATCATTTGATCGCTTGTGGTCCAGCTATCTTTTATTGTTTTAATACTGCTGCTAGCAAAAGATGCGAAGCACATTGGTTTGCTTTGAAAAGTTGAATGGGATTGGATGGACTATGTTTTAATTGAATTTAATCTTGAGGAAAATATTAGGTGATGGATTAAAATTTTGCTATCTAGAGCAAAAACATGTATTAAAATAAATGGTTTGGTTTCAAAATATTTTCAAATATCTCGTAGGGCCGTCGTGATCGTGATCGTATGGTAGTTGGATTTACAACTACCTGTGCGATCAGTCCCTATCGCCACAAAAGTTGTGAGTTCGAACCCTGGTCATGGTGTACTCGATACAATAGTGTGTTATAAAGTGTGTCAGTGACTTGCGACAGATCGATGGTTTTCTCCAGGTACTTCGGTTTCTTCACCAATGAAATTTACCGCTTGGATATGACTGAAATATTGTTGAAAGTGGCGTTAAACACCATAGCCATAACCATAACCCCAATATTTCGCTCATGTAGACAGGGGTGTCCAATAGCTTCTCTTATCTACATTCTGAAAAAAGAACCAATGGCTTGTGCTTTAATGGGGGATAACGATATAAAAGAAGTAAAACTACCTGGAGAAGGAGATACATATTCATTAGTAACTAAGTTGTGCATGTTTGTTGATGACACCCAGATAATAAATAAAAAAGAAGATTCGCTAAGAAAATCATTTGATGTTCTATCAACTTTGGGTCAAAATATTTTTTTTTTTTTTTTTATAAAATTAAAGGTTTATACATTCGCTCTGCTAGAAATAGAAGGTCAACATTTACAAAAATTAAATGGGTAACAGGAAATGTTAAAACATTGGGTATGCATGTACATCATGGATATGGCATTCAATATGATGATATATGGAAATCAATTATAGAAAAAATGACAAGTTGTATACTTGTTTGGTAAGGTAAAGTCGAAATTTGACTTATGGTGGTAAAACTCTTATAATTAAAAATGTATTACTCTATCTATGTGGTTATAAATTTAAAGGAATTCCTGATAAATTTATAAAAGAAGAAAAAAATATACTGTGGAGTTTTATTTGTAGTGGTTAAGCTAATCAGATATAAAGAAACGTGTGTTGCTTAGAGACAAACGCAGGGGGAATGGGTATGTTAAATATAGACACGTTTATTACAAGTAAGCAAACTTGATTTTAAATTCAATAAAGAGTTGTTTTTTTGTGTGTAGATGCTCAAATGTATCTACTCTAAAAATTAAATAATATTCCAAAATTTTATAGAAATTTTATTCATTCGTGGTCTATATTTATAGACAACATACAACACAGTAGGGTAATTGACGGAATATTAGAACAAAAGAGCAGTTTAACATTAGGTTGATGTTTGAGGTTTATGGTGCTTAACGCCACTTTCAACAATATTTCAGCTATATCATGGCGATCAATTTATTGGTAGAGGAAACCGCAGTACCCGGAGGAAAACACCGACCCGTCACAAGTCACAAACAAACTTTACCACATAATGTGTATCGTCTGAGTGGGATTCGAATGTACAACTTAAGTGGTGATAGGTACTGATTGCATAGGTAGTTGTAAATCCAACTATCCTACGATCACAGCCACGACAACCCCAAAGCGCAGTTTAACATTAAAAATTTGTCATAAATCTATAAAAACGAATGATACAGATATATTTTTACAGTGATGTACTTACAAAATATACCGATTTATCGTTTACATCCATTTGTATATAGTGGCGTTAAACACCATAAAACAAACCATTCATTTATATATACAATGTTTATCTATGTAGCTTGTATATAAATATATACACAATTTGTTTATACTACTAGGTCGTAACCATTTAATTGTCACCTAATTACTTTGGGAGTGTTAACTATATTTGATTTGTTATTGGGTGATTGCATAATTTCAAGAGGTAAATATTTCATGTATAATTAGATCAAGAAGATTTTAATACATGTACTTACTAAATAAACCGCGGTACTAATACTTTTGTCGCCAGTTAATATATCGCAGACAAAAAATTTGAAATGAGTGTAGATTTATTCCCAAATCTATTTATATACTAAACAAAGCATAGAAACTTAAAATGACTTTAAAAAGAGAAACATATTGTTCTTGTTTATAATGTGCAAAATAAAGAATCTATGTGAAATCTAGCGCATTATACATAATTAATTACGGTAATCCAATGGATGGTTAATTTGATTATGTGTGTTATTTGAACTTAATTCAATATACATATTGAGTCAGTATTGTTAGCCTCACTCATGGTGACGATGGGGACTAAAGGAAAGAAATTGGTGTACGTCATTATCTTTGTTGTATTTTTCTTACGGAAAAGAGTGATTGAATGAGTGATTGTTGTTTAACGCCAATTCAGCAATTTGTAAGCTATATCATGGCGAGAACAAGTTCATTTTCAATGTGATGATGATGAGGTCCACTTTGTACTAGACCAGTACGCTGAGTTTGATTTTATAGTGCTAGCTTACTAAATCAACAGTCCGCGGGTAGGCATGTTGCTCCACTCTGACACATTATTCTGATTCCGAGCCACCCAGTCTTTCCTCTTTCCTGACCGGGGTTCGAACGCATGATCTACCGCACTCGTGGCGAATACGCTAACCATAATTACACCACCGATGCGGTTTCTTACGAAAAAGAATCAGTAATTACATGTATGTCTTACCTGAGAAATTGTATATACATCGTAGACTGTAATGATCCGTTAACACACGTATCTATATGTATGTCTTACCTCAGAAATTGTATATACATCGTAGACTGTAATGATCCGTTAACACACGTATCTATGCAAGAATGAAAAGTCACATGAAAAGATTTTTATAAATTATAATAAATAAAACTACCTAACAAAAGAATATTAAATCTACTTTAAACTTTATAATATAAATTTATCCTACCTCGGACATATTACCAGTACATATATTCTTTGGTTTATAATATAATTGCTTGTAAATTAAAATTCATACAATAACATGGAATACACAAACGAAAAATGATTACCCTAATTGCAATTAGCAAAATTTTATTTCAATTGCCCCTTTAATATGTACACTGGTATTCCTTTGTCGGAAATCAAGTAGGCATTATTAATAAGATATTAATAAATTATTGATACAATCCTAATCTATCTAAAACTTTTACATAACATTTTTTTCTTGAGTATTTATAAGTCTAAATAATAACCACTTAACGTGCAAGATTATCCTACTTCTTAAAACACTTGACATTGAGGCAACACAAGGGGTTTTATAAATAACATGTTTTCGCTGTGGAGTAAGTCTTTGGTGTATAGGATTTTAGAAATAATAACATCACGACGGCCCATATAGTTGTGCGATAACGATAAATACAGAACGAAAAGAATAATGTGCTAATGCATATTCTTTGAATCGATACATGTTAAAACAGAAGATTCAACACCCTAAATTTAGATTGATTGATTGGTTGATTAATTTATGTTTATCCCCAACTTTAGGAGTATATTTGAATTTAGAAATGTATGTTACAAATGTATGTAGTCATGAAATTATATGTGTCGTGCGTAACAACGTTTTTTATTTTAATATCTCACTAGATTTCGACAAATTTTAATTAAATTTCACTAATTTTAAAATTACATGGATATATTCCCTTCATCGACAATACAAAAAGGAACAGAGGCTCCGTTGGCTCAGTCTGTGTCGCTCACCTGTCATTTATTTTGAGGAAATTTTATACAGAAACTTCCATAGATGTTTCCCACAACATATTAATTAATTTTCCCAAAAGGTTTTACAGAAGATTTTTTTAATTGCCCAATCACAAACAAGAACTGCCCATGACGGCCATATGATATAGTTGTGCGATAGGCACGAAGCATAACACATTTGTGCATGATATCCTATACATCATACCTACAATTGAGGAAATCTTATACCTTTCATAGATGCTTCCTGTAAAATTTCGATTCATTTGGCCAAGCGGATGCAGAGAAGGATTAAAAAAAATCGACCAATCAGAAAGAAAAAAAAAATTGTTTATGGTGGCCATGTTTGTTAACGGATCGGGATGAAATTAGCAATCTGCATAGAGATCCGTCCATAGAAGCTTCCTACTAAGCTTTGATTTTGGGCAAACGGTTTCAGTGGAGAAGATTCAAATGTAAAACCAAAGTTAATAGCAGACGGAAGACGGACGCCATATGATGGCAAAAGATCGCTGGACCATTGCCCAGGTGAGCTATAAAGGACAACAACTCAAACAATGATATATAAACATTACACAGAAAACTACTGATTGAGTAATGCGAACCCCACAAAAACAAACTGGGGTAAACTCAGAGACCATAGAAGGATAAGCAGGTGCTGCTTCCAAAGTGACACCCCTCGTGTTACTGCTTAGTGACACGAACATTATATGACATAATATATATATTATACTTTCTGTAAATTTCTTCTGTAATATAAGTTCATACGATATTTTGGCATATATCACAAAGAATTATATAGCGTTGATATACTATGCGAAAATAGTACATCTACTATGCCAGTTTCACGCGGGAAGGTTGGGTTTTCAGCTGTCTGTCAAGCTAAGTTATATATAGCTAGTCCACGTGCAATGGGGCGGATCCAATCTGTCAATCTATCATAGTCATCTAAACGCTTTAAATTAAGTATCATTTCCGTAATAATGTTCAAGCATCTTATTATTCATGTTACTGTTTTGTAATACTTGTTATTGTTGTTAATTAAATTTCAAACTTCAAAAATCTTTATATTTTTAAAGCCTTAAATGCAACAAAGAATATTCTCACACTTTCAAGACTACCTGATCCAATATATTAGTCACCAATATCAGGACCCCCTATGCCATATAGTGGTCAGAGTTGAAAACATAGTGCACACCCCTTTGGGCCGTGCACTATGTCTTCAAACCTGACCACTATATTGGCATAGTCATTCTTAACACAGCATTATGATATAAATATGTGACACCCGACGTGTTACACTGCTTAGTGACACGAACATTATATCAAACACACATATATATATATATATATATATATATATACATGTATATGCAAGTGTGAAACATACACTTAGTTCGGAGGATTGACTTTCACACACGCACACACGCACGCACGCACGTCTTTATTGGACATGCACACAAAATAGGGTAATCGGCATGCCCTATCCAGTGGAGAAGTTGGCACTGAAATAAACAAGTGTTTTCCAAGAAAAATATCTTTCAATTATTTATCATAATATAAAAATGCCTCTTGGTGGCCATATTGCATATCATTTGAAACCAGTTAAAGAATTATCTCTAGATCATTCCTGAATAGTTTCGGTTTAATTGATTATGTGACTTCTGAGAAGGTTCAAATATATAAGGCTCAGAAGTGCTCGGTAACAGTCATGACAAATCGTCATTATCAGTGCCAACTAAAATTTTAGACAATATTATTTTCTATTATATTTTATCAACTTACAAATGTTGACATTTTAAGTCTTCTTGTTCCAATGAGTATTGTGTTCAGCTGTACTGTGGTGGACAGTATTATTGCTGAAGGAAACCGGAGTACCGTGAGAAATGCATCAACCTATACCACAAGTCACTGACAAACTTTATCAAATAATGTTGTATCGAGTGGTGTACTCGATGCAACATTATTTGATAAAGTTTGTCAGTGACTTGGTGTAAGCTATCAACGGGATTCGAACTCATAACTTTAATTGTGATAGGCACTCATTACATAGATAGTTGTAAATCCTAGCTACCATAAGTTCACGACCACGGTGGCTCCTAAGGTTACTTAGGTATAAAAAGATAACAATAATCACACCGTTAAGAATAGCACTGACATCTAGTCTGGTGTCTTTGTATAACAGGTGAACATCATAGTTTCTATTCATATGATTTGGAGCCTTAAAATATAATATATAAAAGTTGTTTTTTAACATTGATATTATTTATAATTTATAAAGTTTCAGTAAATGACTAAATGATATATTGCACAATAGATGCAGTGTCTTATTGTCACTTAGGGTTATGAGCGAAACTTTACGATAAAAGAGATGATTTCAAATTCCCATAGTGAACTTTACATCTATAAGTAACAACATTGCGGCAGCAACTACACTGGTTAAGCGGAAGTATGTTGTCAGGTGATTAACATTGAATTCTGACCATAAGAGTTAATTTCCGAACTCAAATGTGCAGGTGCAGAGGCAACTATCAATGTAGGGTTTTTAGGGTTCATTTAACCATACAGCATAACATCCTCGGTTTTTCTCCCCGAATAAGCATACAAGTAATGTTATAGCTGAGAAGTTGCTGAACATGCCGAGCAACACATGTTACCTCGTTGGTATTGTAATGACCACCGACCCTCGATTAATAACTCTAATAGATAAAAATATAAATATTAATTATTTTTTTTGAGTGAGAAAGAGCTTACTATGACATTCTGACATACAGCTGTATTATTGAAAACTGTGGCATCATATGATACACTGTTAACGGAACATTTCATATAGCTTGTATTCGCCTGAAAGAAAGGCAAAAATAAATAGGCAAATAGAAAAGTTCTTGATTAATACAACAAGAGGAGAAGATAGGCATGGCCAGATGGTGTTCATATTTTGTAGGGGGTTTCATGTTTTATTTATGTTATTTTTTTTCGGTATATCGGTCTGTCTGTATCGTTTAGCAGTAACACGACGTCGGGTCTCGCTAGTCACTAGATCTTTAAATTTTTCTGTAGTGGTTTGCAGATAATTCTCTTGGCCTTTGCATTGTCTGTTCATCGACTTACGGCTTCCGATTACCATATTGGTATCTTTAAATTCTACTTACAAAATCAGAATATTAGTATATAATGTGTACTGATTGGACAAGTATGACACAAATACATGTATAACATGAACAAGACAATTCCATCCAGAGGCCCAAAGTCTTTTGACTTTGAGCGTACCCTATGAACGTAATTCTATATAAGCGTAGTGCGCATTAAGTTAAAAATCTACGATTTTATGAACGAAATTAGATTTATCCTGCAATAAGTACATTTGCTGTACAAATATGCTATACGAATAAATTTTTGCTTTATTCGTAGTATACGAATACATTTTTCAGCCTACGAATAACTTTTTAAATCTACTAATAAGTTTTTAAGTCCCGCCTATATATATTCCGGAACTACTTTTTTGTGTTTCTGCTCTCCTGTGAAGGAGTTATAATATGAACCGTAACCAATGTCAATAATCGACCGTCGTCTTTTTCTAATAAATGTTTTCGTTCTGACTGCTTATAAATACAAACAGACAAAATGAATTACTAGTAAATGAAACTAATAATTTTAAAATTCCATCCGAATCATTTAACTTGAAACGGGAAGCTTTGAAAACAAAACAAAAGCAGCTAAAACTACAGGACAAAGGGAATAAACCAACAGATGAGGAAATTAACATCCTTTATAACGGAAACGTTCTGGGCAGTCACATACCACAATCTTTACTAAACACACTTATGGTTAAATAAGTCAGTACATCAAACTCTAAGATTACTAGCCTACATATATTTTATTATAAAATGTCTTCATAAATGTTCAATTAATTCACATCAATTACTTTAACATATCAGATAGTAGACTTCTTCAAGGTGAAAAGATCACATATTTCTGCTATTCAGTTTTGCATCAAGTCACTTTAAAATTATAGATAATTATTTATATTCTGAATTCTTTATGACACCACAAAATATCTATATAATTTGTTTTAACCATTTGGAATAAATGTATTCAGTCACTTCCTCCAATCATTTTGCATCTTTTTTTAAAACATTTCTTTCTTTTGCGAAATTCCAACAAAGTTGTATGATTTGTCAGTTGAAATTAGTGTTTTATCTGCTGGAATTCTACTGTTGATCAGGATTACAGTACAATTTTTTTTATTTTGTGCAATTCCATTTGAAACTTTGATACCCATGGCCTGTATGCAGCAACTGATAGTTCTTGAAACATTTCCTTTATTTAATCAGATCTTTATAAAACTTTCATAGGTTTTTATGCAATTATTTCTATCAAGGATTTATATAGTAAATCTTTGTTTCTATGTTTTACGGGGTGGTCATCCATATCAGCACACTGTGCAAATCAATGGTGAATGTGTACACAATTTTCACAAATGATAATATATCCCAATAACTGAGCATTTGAGTGTTTGACAGCGTTGGTAAATACATTTCCGTGAATCTGTTCAGTTTCTTGAAATAAATGATTAATCTTTATGTTTTCTCTACTCTACCTAGTTTACTTAAAACATACTCGAATCGTCGATACATGTGTGTGTTGCCTTCACATGTTTACAAACTGTGTGGGTCATACTTAAATACGCCTGCAGTAGTAACCAGGTAAATATATACGCCTGTGTGAAAAGGTGTACGCCTTCAACTATATGGTTTATTTTTATTTAATTTTCATTATATAAACTAGTAAAAGGAATATATCGGATATTTACTATTTTATATAATTTTTCTTAATAAAAGTGAACATACCTTTTCACACAGGCGTATATATTTACCTGGTTACATGTACTACTGCAGTAGTATTTAAGTATGACCGCATGTGACGTATGATCGATAAATTAATGTGTTTTCATATCTATGAAAAACATATTAAATATATATTAAATATATATATTTCAGGTTCTAAACTATCAATTTTCTATATAGATTTTCATCTTAATCAATAAATCTTCATTTAAATAAAGTTATTTCACTTCCGTTTGAGAACTATTTGCTTGCGAATTTTTGTCGGCAGAAAAAATCTGGTATTTTACTACGCCAAATAGTGAGGAATCCGTCGCATAATACATTATAAGAAATGCATTTTTATGAGTTAAAATAATTTTCTAGGACATCGTAGATTACAGGAGAAATACAATATTGGTCTGTTGACGGTAAATATAGATTTTTATTTGACTCGGCGCGAAACGGGGAGAAAGACTCACTAAAGTTTGTCTTCTCCCCGTTTCTCAGCCTCGTCAAATAAATTCTATATTTACCGTCAACAGGCCAATATTGTATATATCTACGCTTTTTTCAGACAGAAAGAGTTACGAATGACAATTGTGCCATAATCTGATAACCTTACTGTGTATATATATCTGTTATTTTGTATACCTATGTTTATTATTGCAAATATTCCTGGTTGCTGTCATACAATGAACGATATTGCAAGTAACTATTTACCCTGTCATGGCCAATCATACAAGGGGGAACAACTATTTAAATCTAAAGATATGTTTTTTCCCGAGGACGTCATCTCCTTGACAGGAAATAATTCACAAGTGAAAATATTATTAAAGACGAGATGGCAACCATTGACATCATGCCAAATTCTAGACACACAATACTCATTTTATATATTATAACAGCTGGAACAGCAGGATAAAATGCAAGTGATCTAATTGTTGTCATAATGCAGTTCGTCTTAAAGATGACAGAAACCAAACATCAAATGGTTGTCGATTTCAAAGAATAGATGTAACAAACAACATATGCATTTTTATCGTTTCAAAAATCCAGTAGCATAGTCGTAAAGACGGCTGCCAATATTATCATTTTAATCAGTATTATGGGTGTGGACCTTTTCTAAAACGCTCCAAAACGTGTTTGTCTTCTACGACATCTATTCGGGTTTCGCTAAACAAGAACGCTCACTACCAACACATATACCAAAAATATCCGAGAATAAGCAACGTTCTTAAAACCACGTAATATTTCAACACTTGTATTGTTCAGAACAAATTATGTTGGGTGCGTCGATACGGTAAAAATAAATTTAGAAATGGTTGGATTAGCATAAAATCGCGATGGTCCAGTGTTCGAGTAATAGCGACTAAGTTTTAACAACTTAATTTCGAATATCATGGTTTGAAATACCAAGGAATGAAGCCCATGCTCTTTGATTGTCTATCCACAGACACTAGGTAATGTATAAGAATTATTTACTAATACTACGATAATTATCAGCGTCTGCTTTAAAATATCCAAACATTTTCGATCGGAGCTCTTTGACGACAGTGATAATGGAGGTAAAAAGATATATTGTATCATACATTGTATATTTAAACCAAACAGCTCGGAAGCTGATTACATTTATAATCACATTTTAAATGTGTTAAAAAAATTTAATATTCAACTAATTCTAAAACTCTACAGTGATTTTTTAAATGAATAAACCAAAGCTATTAAACAAAATTGCTAAGCGTAAAATTTTACCGAAATTGGAGAAGAAATTTATTTTATGGAATATATTTTAACAAATTTCATACTATATGTAAGAGGAAATTTCAAAAATGTAACCATTGATTGGACAATACATTCACATTCTGCATGGATATTCCGTTTGCGGTGCATTTCAATTGCGCGGAAAAAATCTTACATTTACGTGAAGAACTTAAGCACATGACAATTGCTTTTTCTTTTTTTTACCTTTCTTTAAAGTTTATTTCGTATTTTCATAACATGTTATGGTTTGTATAAGCACTAATGATGCAACTTCTTTTTTACCTCGTTATTTACCGCTTCCGCCAGCCATAAATGAGTTAATCTGTAACCCCTGCTCACCACGGGGGAGGGGTGTCTGAGTTGGGTAGTTTTATTGCATCACTATATTCACACATATGAAATAATATGTTTCATCAACACAAAAAACAACAAAAATACACATCTTACAATATTAAACCTTAATGTACTGTTGATTTATATTCATACATTTTTGTAGTGAGTGTTTTAGACGCGTTCTATAATCAATAAAAAACTGCCAATGTATTTTAACATTTAGACTGCTAAAATATATGTTGCCTTCAAAAATATTGTTTTTTTTTCCCTTAAACATGCATGTTACAAATTTATCTTTTTAAAAATTTATATTTCATATATTTGTATGTTATTCTTATTTTTTATTTTTGGTTTTAGTTTAAAGGCAAACGAAAGTGGTGAATAATCCATATTGCACCGTCAGTCATGCTGCAAAATTTAGAAAATGTTATAAATAAAATAAATATATTCTAAATAACAGGTAATTATAATCCGCGCAAATAAAAAAAAAATAGCTCAGGTACGTTTTAGAGGCAGTTATAATGCTCTTTCTCCGTGTAAATGTAATACCTGTTAATCCCAAAACCCACGCAAATGTAATGCGCCCTCTGTTTGTGCTTAACTTTATTTGTTGAACCATTGTTTGTACATGTACCCGATATCGTTTTTTTCCTTGAAAGTTCTTAATAAAATATGTTGATATTGTAAATGCGGAACTGATAGAAAGTACACTGAAACAAACGATAATGTGTAGCTGTTTTAATGATTTTTTATGGCTCTCGAAATTGTTGCGTGCATCTAATATGTATTGCTCGCTTCATTTGATTAATGTTCATATTAAAATAATTACAGATAGCAATTCTTCTCTTCAAAAATAGGTTTGCGATTTACGACTTACGAGTACCTACCACCACTCTTAACTTTGCGATCACTTTTTATCGTAAGTCGTAAATCCTAACTATTAGTGAAACGGTCGTAACTCTTAAGAGTACACTTACGTCTACGTTTACGAATTGCGACTTTTAGTGAAACGGTCGCCTGGATCTTCCTAAATTTTCAAGCTGGGTATGACAATTTCTTTTATCGAATCCTGTATCTTGATTAAAACCCACAATTTTCCGTTCTTTTAGTAGGCTTTCTATAGAAATGAATAATATAATTCTGTCGAAGCCAGAAAATATCTCTAATGCTAAGATAGGTAAACATGAACAATTTGACCTCCACTAACCGATTTAGTCAATAAACCGTGGCTGGTCAGAAATACATTCAGCATACATACATACATACATACATACAACAAGACCTGTCTTTATGTTTGTAAAAAAAATCACATATTGTTTAAAACATCTTGACGGACAAATTTTTGAAAAAAAATATATAGGACAAAATTTATACTCAGAAACTTTGGTGCACAACTTTTCTTTAAACTTGTCAAATCGCCAAATTTCTTCTTCTAATTACAAACTATTTAATTACAATTATTATTTTTTTTTAAATATACACCCAAAAAGATACGCAATAGAACACTCTTTATCATCTGAAGAATCCATCAGGTTCAGTGAAACATATGTAACTGCAGCTAAGCAAGCATCCAATGCCAACCATGTTGAATGCACGCGGTGTCGTTCTTTGGTGCGGCTTATTCGGTGTACGCCGATCACATGACAGGTATGCGGCGTTCATTGCAGAAAGGAACCGGCCCACTGTGTTAATTGATGTGTGAGCAGTAAATGGGAGGAGCATATTAAATACTGCATGAATTGAAGCGGTAAAGGGGAAGAGCCTGTTTATAACTATGTGAAGTCATGCGTGAACAGTAAAGGGGACGAGCATTAATTTTGATATCTTCAAACTCTTTTTAAATGGATAATCTAAAGTTTGTTTGACAGGCAACAAGAAAAACAGTTCTCTTAAAATCACAGTTGGGACATATTTTTTTCATAGCAGACCATAATATTAACAACATATTTGATCGATAGTGGTTATGTACATATCTGGAAAAAAACCACATATCAGCACATGCTTTTCTTATGGAACCATAATTTATTTTAATTTTGCAGTACATGTCATTTTTAGTGAACCTGTATTAAGTGATCACCTGTGAATTTTATCATGTTCACATTAACAATTAAAATATGAATTCCTCTAAAACAGCGAAGAGAATGGCACAACTTCATATAGAAACTCAAAACACTAAATTCTTAGAAAATATCACAAAATGAAGGCATATAATTCTTAAAATTGTCTGCCAAAAAATACAAATGTATAAAAGAACAAGACCATGGTAATAGGAATTATATATATCAAAATGTCACTATGCATTAATGTCTATATTTATATCAGCACAATAACAAAATCCACATTCTTGTATTTCATTAACATTGCATTATGGCTATATATATGGTACAGGGATTAATCTCTCAATTTATTTGNCATGACAGGTATGCACCGTTCATTGCAGAAAGGAACCGGCCCACTGTGTTAATTGATGTGTGAGCAGTAAATGGGAGGAGCATATTAAATACTGTATGAATTGAAGCGGTAAAAGAGAAGAGCCTGTTTATAACTGTGTGAAGTCATGGGTGAACAGTAAAGGGGACGAGCATTAATTTTGGTATCTTCAAACTCTTTTTAAATGGATAATCTAAAGTTTATTTGACAGGCAACAAGAAAAACAGTTCTCTTAAATTCACAGTTGGGACATATTTTTTTCATAGCAGGCCATAATATTAACAAAATATTTGATCGATAATGGTTATGTACATATCTGGAAAAAAACCCACATATCAGCACATGTTTTTCTTATGGAACCATAATTTATTTTAATTTTGCTATTAGTGAAACGGTCGTAGCTCTTAAGAGTACACTTACATGTACGTCTACGTTTACGAATTACGACTTTTAGTGAAACGGTCGCCTGGACCTTCCGAAAATTTCAAGCTGGGTATGACAATTTCTTTTATCGAATCCTGTATCTTGATTAAAACCCACAATTTTCCGTTCTTTTAGTAGGCCTTCTATAGAAATGAATAATATAATTCTGTCGAAGCCAGAAAATAACTTTAATGCTAAGATAGGTAAAAAGGAACAATTTGACCTCCACTAACCGATTTAGTCAATAAACCGTGCCTGGTCAGAAATACATTCAGCATACATACATACATACAGCAAGACATGTTTTTATGTTTGTAAAAAAATCACATATTGTTTAAGAAAATCTTGACGGAAAATTTTTTGAAAAAAAAATTATATAGGACAACATTTATACTCAGAAACTTTGGTGCACAACTTTTTTTTAAACTTGTCAAATCGCCAAATTTTTTCTTCTAATTACAAACTATTTAATTACAATTTTTTTTTTATATATACACTCAAAAAGATACGCAATAGAACCCTCTTTATCGTCTGAAGAATCCATCAGGTTCAGTGAAACATATGTAACTTCAGCTAAGCAAGCATCCAATGCCAACCATGTTGAATGCACGCGGTGTCGTTCTTTGGTGCGGTTTATTCAGTGTACGCCGATCACATGACAGGTATGCACCGTTCATTGCAGAAAGGAACCGGCCCACTGTGTTAATTGATGTGTGAGCAGTAAATGGGAGGAGCATATTAAATACTGTATGAATTGAAGCGGTAAAGGAGAAGAGCCTGTTTATAACTGTGTGAAGTCATGCGTGAACAGTAAAGGGGACGAGCATTAATTTTGGTATCTTCAAACTCTTTTTAAATGGATAATCTAAAGTTTTTTTGACAGGCAACAAGAAAAACAGTTCTCTTAAAATCACAGTTGGGACATATTTTTTTCATAGCAGGCCATAATATTAACAAAATATTTGATCGATAGTGGTTATGTACATATCTGGAAAAAAACCCCACATATCAGCACATGTATTTTCATATGGAACCATAATTTATTTTAATTTTGCAATACATGTCATATTTAGTGAACCTGTATTAAGTGATCACCTGTGAATTTAATGTTCACATTAACAATTAAAATATGAATTACTCTAAAACAGCGAAGAGAATGGTACAACTTCGTGAAAAAAAAAACAAAAAAAAAAACAAAAAAAAACACACACACACACACAAAACACAAAAATTAACAAAAGCTTCTAAAGTTAAAATAACATGTTAACATTTGTGATTATAGAAAGTCCTGTCTACGAAATATTTGATATATTGTCTACGAATGACTACGAGTTTTGCGATTCTGTTTAACTAAACAGTTTGATACATTGCTTATAATACACTTTATTGACAAATGTCCTACCACCTTTGCCACACTATTTGTTGATGGCATGAGAAATATATCTCATGGCGGAAAAGCAACTCTCCCATATTCTGTCTTCATTTACAAACACCACACACAGACGACAAAATAGACCAGTCAAACGATATATATTTGCAGTCCCACTTGTAAAGGGAATGAGTCTATTGTTTTACAGATGGCAAATGTTATAATCAGTGTAGGGATACGGAATCTGTTATATAATATGTGCCACAGAATGCATACTAATCTGAAACTATTATGAGACATTCAGCGTAGTGATAAAAACAATAAAGAAAATAAATAAATGAAAATAAAACAAAACAAGCAAAATGAATTCTGAGCAAGATACATTTAGTCAATTTTTAACAGTCATTTCCATTTTTGGTTGAAGACATTTCTAAAAACTCCAATAATGTTTATGTCCAAATAAAGTTCACCACCATATAAGCACTCTGAAATAAATACTGTGTCTGTTTTTATCTGTCATATATTTATCTTTTGTAGCGATTATAAAGCAAACGAAATAACAATCTAAGCAATATCCGTGATCAATTTGTTATGTAAAAAGCAGTTATCTGTATCTACTGCATTATTCTTTTTTATTCCAATGTAGGGTGATTGTTGTTTAACACCAACTCAACCATTGCTCAGCTATATCAAGGCGAGAACAAGTTAATCATCAATGAGCTGATGAGGTCCACTTTGTATCATATTTTATAGTGTTAGGTCACTGAAACAGTCCTCGCATTGACATGTTGCCCCACTCGGACACATTATTCTGATTCCGAACCAGCAAGTCTTTGCTCTTACTCCTTACAGTTGCTTGCTTAGCAGAAAAGCAACACATGCCAATATTATAGTCTTTGGTTTGACCCGATCAGGGCTCGAACCCACTATCTACATGTACCTCACTCGAGGCAAGTACGCTAACCATTACACCACCGATGCGGCTATAAATTTGAAACAAGCCTAAATATTTTGTATGAACGATTTCCATTCGTGAAATAAAACGTGCTTCGATTCATTTCTTTTAAACTTCAATAAAATTATAAATGCATTTAAATATGAAAAACAATTGAATATCAAGTTTCGTAAAAAAAACAACCGTATATATATATAACACAATAATTGCGTGACAATGTATAATGACAAGAGAGAACAAACATACTATATAGTGTCATATGATAGTAAAGAATTTGACATTAAAAATGTTAGTTATCATAACAAACAATCTACAAATAGGATTTATCGTAAGAAAGAAAAAAAGGTTAACATTACGGAACTTCTATCTTGAAGATAAATTATGCATCCTAAAATGACAAAATATATAAAAATTAAAACTCCAAACTATATATAAAGCACTGCGTATAAACTTCTTTTTTGTCAATACAAATTGTTTGTGGTTCATTTCCAAGCAACTGATCAATACTGTTAAAGTAAGATTAAAGGATTATCTTTTTCCCATTTCGGAGCAGCATACGTCTATAAAATCCCACTTTTAAGATTCCATCAGGTTAATAATTTCTTCTAATTGTTTTCCAAATTCCAAGTTTTTTGTTTCGTCGTCTTCTGCAAAATCTTCAATGATCTGGAAAAAAATAATTAATTAAAACACATATTTACCTTCATCTTTGCTAGAAACAAAGGTCATTTTTCATATCATTTTTTTTTCAGTTGAACTAAAATATTACTAATATAAAATACATCTGTAACAGAGATATGAAAAAATAGATATTCATAGAAGAGTTTGAAGATACCAAAGGGGTAGTCATAATCCGTTAATCAAAGAAGGATAGACAACACACTAGCTAAAAGAGAAAAAAGGACAAATGGGCAAACAACGATCTACAAAACATTACACATAAAACTAAAGATCGCGTAACACTAAAAACCGAGTGGTAGGCAGTTCCTACTCCACTAGTGGCACCCTGTCGCACATTTCATTAATTTCTGGTCAACATGAAAACAAATGTGAACCATCTTTGATTAGTTGTACATGTCTAGAGGATCATCCAAGGAAAATTACGGATACATTACTGTTGCTTTACAGCAATAGATGCTTAAACATTTTCCAATAAGAAGTCTTTATCAATCATCGTCCTGTTGTTGTGTCCGTCTGGTTGATTTGCAAAAGATGCTAAGTTTAAGGTCAATCTAGTTTTTATGAGATTTTGTTAATTATTTTCTCATAGTGCTATATTAAACTAAGGATTTCGACGGTAGTCATCTTGAAATTCCAATCAGTACAATTATTAACAATTTGCATAGAACTAACTTAGAAGAGTTTGAAGATACCAAAGTGATAATGAGAATCCGCAAATCGGAGAAGCAGAGACAACACAATGACCAAAAGAAAAAGGACAAATGGACAACATATGATATACAAAACATACACATAAAACTAAAGATCGAGTAACACAGACTCAATTAAAAAACCAAACAAGTATCTCATTTGTCGTAAAGTTGTAAAGTTTCATTCCTAATCACTCCTCACAGTCAACTTAGAGGTGTAGGTCAAGGTATGAGGCAGACCTCTCTGTATCTGTGTTATCCTTTAGTTCAATATTATTGGGATAGATGCGATCAACAAAATCACCAAACCTAGAATTATTTAGTGAAAGGATATCATCTTTATAGAACAACGTAAAATTAAAGGATCGGGCTAGCTTCTTTTGTTTTTCATGAGTAGTCCTTGTATGAAGTCTGCCTCGTAGAAATTTACCAGGCAAGATTGTTAATGGTTCCATGCTGTTAAAGAAAATATTTTTTTGTGTTCAACTATGGGTGTTGTTTCTATTTATTTTTCCATGTTCTGTTTTAAAATGATCAGAGTTCATCTATTGACTATCATCTTGTATGCAACTGTATAGCTAGAATGTAAAACGTTTAATTATCGACGAATGCGTGAATACGATTTACACAGTGAGCACATCCTTAAAATGATTACTATGCAATGTTAACAAACCTTTAATGTTTGCTTCCGTTCTTCCAGACATTGAAATCGAATGGCAGTGTGACATATATAGCAATTGTGGGTTAGACCATACAAATAGAATAAATGTATAATATTCAGCTAATGAGGGATAACTCAATAACCAGAGTTATTCTATGTCGAAACAAATCACCATAGTTCTTGAAATAAAACTTTTGCCGTTCAGCCAATAAAATTGCATTATTAACTATGACAGCAATTGATCGGCACCAAAATCACAAACTCATTCAAAGTCATCGCCAAGAAACAATCCTGCAAGCTTATTTATATTTAACATAGTAGTTTCAGAGAAAATGTTAATGTGCGATGAAGGACATAACCAACGACATACTTAAGGCGACTATAATAGCTCACATGGTTATTTGGACCAGATAGGACAAACAGTTAGATTATCTATATCTAAATTATTTGCCATTTATAAAAACATGGCGACAAATCGTTTAACCTGATGCAAAATGTAATTACCTCCTCTTCGTATCTAGAAATGAAACTGATTAACTGGTGTAAAGTGGCTTGTCTGTTGAACCTCATCTTCCTTGTTTGTACCTAAAAATACACAACATATATTGATAAATAAGAGTTCTGCTTTCAGATTTAATTCTCCGATTTTGACTTTCAATTTGAACTATTGAATAACATTTTCATCCAAGTAACTACTGGTAGACATATTTGACGTCTATATCCCATACCAATATATATTGTCATTTATTAATAACACTTGCGGAAATGACGAATTTGGTCACATGACACTGGGGATACAAATGTATTTGATACAAAATCATATCTGAGAATAAACATTATTGATTATGTTCTCTCAATATTTACTTAAAGGTTATTCTGATATTGAACTTTAGGGGAGTACAGAAGAAAATACAGAGTACCTCCATGTAAGTTTATTGGAATATTCATAAAATAATGACCATTCTATAACATAAAATAATTCCTAGTAAAACAATCAACATCTCCTACTTACAGTAGACATGTCATCCATGGCTCCCCAAAATTCTTGGTCACTAACCATTTCTACCTTCAAAAAGAAAGTTTTAACACTCTTTCTGTACTCTGCGACATCTTTGTAAAATAATAGCTTTTGTGTCGACGATTCCTGTGTCAAAGAGTAAAAAGAAAACCATATTAATATGCATTGGTTGGGTAAATTTTATGTAAATATCAACAAGTATGCCATTGTTCGTAAATTTGAAAACAGATTATTGCTCTCCACAAATATTAATTTTTTGGAATGTCAGTGAATTTCAATAAAAAATTGATCTTGTGTATTACCATGGGTTTTCTATTTGTTTCTGAATCTGCTGTAAAACAAATACATAGTACTAGCCATAGGCCAAATGAATTTTGTTTCAACTAGTTTGTGATTCACGTTTATCTTCCTTACTAAATATTTACTGTTCTGTGTGCAAATAAGCAAGCCAAATTGATGTTCGAGCTAGCATAATGATATATTATATGTTACATTCATTCAACAAGACACATTATCTCCCTTTGCTCCTTAATTTATTGTTTTCTCTTGTTTTACCTTGCTGACATTTTGTGTTCCTATGGTGAAACTGTCAATGAAAACCTGTCTTAAAATATCCATGCACGGCTCTACATGACTAGGTACATCTACATTAAATAAAATCTGTGGCTTTGAAATCAATGACGCCCAAACTCTTGTGCCATAGCTAAAAATAACAATATGGCACTTTTTATAAGATATTTCCAGATATCATGTCAAATGATTTCTTATCACTAATTACCTTGCAAAACAGTATGGCATTCTATATCATATATAACTAAAATATCGTTGAAAGTGGCGTTAAGCACCATAACTCCCCACCCCCAAGTATATATCTCACCATCATCATACAGTAAGACTAGCATCATATATCAATTGAGGAAAGGTTGCCAGTTATTCCTCATTGCCAATATATTTTCTTTGTGTCTTCTTAATTATGGGAGGCCCCATGACCACAATTTATGTGACTTAGAGTTATAGCTTTCTGTGTAATCAGTGCCCATCATCGTTCTAATAAGCACACAATACTTGATACAACATTATTGACCACGTTCTAATTTGCCAATTATTATATTACTAATTTTGTGATAGCTAAATTTAGATTATTAAATTCTGATCTATACTTCGTCAAAGGATAGAATAGCAGCTACCACAATTTACATTTTCACTTAATATAACTCATACTATAACATGAATACTTCAAAATGAAGATAACAAAAAGCTATTTATCAATAGATGATCGTCTAGATTTAACTGTCTTACCATTCACTTTTCCAGGCTTGTAGTACATCATTATCAATTCCAATGTCTTTACCTTGCTTATCTAACATACACAGAAAATATCTAACAGGAACCGGTAAAGACAAGGCATCCAACATTCTTTCAAATGCAGCATCGATGTAGTCTCTCAAAATCAGCTGTGGACAATAAAACAAGAACGTTGTATTAATTTTATTAGGATAGAACAGAAAAACCGTATACCATCTACTGGTATTATCTCAAAGGTTCCGTGTCAATCTGTGTAATGGAAATATTTGCACATCATTTATTTATCATTGTCCAATGAAATTTAAGACATGTTCCATCTCTCCTCACATATTTTATCTTAAGCACAGGAAAATGGT
Source organism: Gigantidas platifrons (assembly GCA_002080005.1). NCBI lineage: Eukaryota > Metazoa > Mollusca > Bivalvia > Mytilida > Modiolidae > Gigantidas > Gigantidas platifrons. The sequence continues at coordinate 660,438 of MJUT01064136.1, forward strand.
AATGAAACAAACAGGTGAAATATATATTCAACATAAAACAAAAATAAAACAAAACAAAACAAACAGACAACACAAAACAAACAAGGCATGTCTATTGCAAAAACTATTCTGTATTTTATAATACCTTGGTCTGAAAAAGTCTGTTGAGAAACAATTCACCAATTTCATTTTCTTTATTTGACTTTTCTTCATCTGTTAAGTTTGACTGTAATTAAATTTAAATCACAATATAATAAATATTATTATGTAGATTTCCCTATTTATATATATTTTGTATTTAACAGTCAAAATCATATTGTATATACAGCCACCAATTTTATTTTGCATATGCTGGAATCAAACTTTCCATTGGCAAATGTTTGTTTTATATAGTCAAATTTTACATTTTGTATATACTATATAGTCAAACAGCATTTTGTATTTAAAATGCAGTCTGTTGTTTAGCATAGGCCATTGTGTACATAACATACTGTTAAACGCCATAGTCTATGTAATATACAATCAAACTCTATTTTGCATATACAAGACAGTAAACGAAATTTTGAATAGAATATAGTCAAGTGTCATTTTATATATAAAATAGAGTCGGAAGTCATTTTATATAATATATAATCAAACACTATTTTGTATATAAAATACATTTAACGCACTTTATAAATAGTATACAGTCAGAACGTTATTTTGTATAATATTGATATCACCAAGCCTGTCGTCGTCAACCTATTAACACAAGTCTATAAATTGTGAATTCATTTGAAGATTCTATCTTGTGACAGTTGTGTAAATGAACTGACATTATTATGTAAAGCCATCAACTTTGAGATGAAAATAGAAAACTTATTTTGATTAGAACTGTGAGTGCTAAAGACTCAGAAACCATTCCATTGAGTGGCACATTGAAGAATAAATAAAACTTGGGTAAAATGGAAAGTATGTGCTTACAAGATGCCATATGTTCATATTTTGTTCCTCTGGTATTTGCAGTTTAATATGGTCTGGGTTCAACAGTAGGGTATTCTGTATATTTTGTGTTTCTAAAACAAAAATATTCAATGTTAAAAACACTTTTTTAATTTTAAATTTGTTTGCATTTTGGATTAACAATGATAATTATATAAATAATTTCATATAATCAATTAGTATGCCGCTAAAATAATTGGAACTTCTTCACACAAATGTAATGATACGCACAATGCCACTTAAAGATTTTCTGAATGAGCTAAGGTACATATATCATCTGTATTATATGTAAACAGATATAGTTTAAATATTTTCGGATTGTCTTAAATAGCATGGCTGAAATATTTATACATCCAGAAGAAACCTAGAGGCTCCCTTAAGCCTGTATCATTCACCTGGTACATTTGCATATTATATTGAAAGAATGCCTATTGTAGCCTACGATTCAGATTATCAAAAGGGGGAGGGTTAGTGTCACATTAAAACGTCTACCTTGCTTTTTTTGTTTTCAATATACTAAACTGAGAGCTGATTGTTCGTTTTGTTTAGATTGGTGGAATGGAATACCATCACTGTTTAAACTTTCTTTTTATAATTACATTTTGACTGAGGCTAAGTTAAGCTTTTGATGAGAAAGGTTCGGACCGAATAGACCATGGGGCTTGTATTTGTGGAAACGTGTGCAACTTCATTGCATTTAGTTAATTCATGGACTCCAGGGTTTAGACCCCATATACTCTTATGTTTTTATGTGTGCCATACTAAATATGGATGCCTTATTCCGAGTACAATTCAATATCCCTTGTCATTTCTTGGAAATAAATATTTTTGTTCAATTAGGCCAATATACAATTTTAGTCAACTAAGGCATGAATTCCAAACATACTGGGTCTTCATTTCTGTCACTGTTAATCTTCCTATCACAAAGATGGTTCATGTCATTTCCTTTGCTAGTTCTCTAAAGAAATGTAAATTTTGAAGTTTATGTAAATATACGGACATTCAGGTACTGACCCTTTAGTCATTAAGGCCTTCATAATATATATCTATATCAACCAACCAGAAAACTTAATAAGTAACGGATCGTCGAAACATAACGATGCAGCACAAGCAAAATAGATTATAGAAGTCTAGAAGATTGTGCAACGATACCAATAAAGATGTTACAAAAAATATATTGACAAAATTTTCGATCAACAAATGAAGAAGGTCATTTGTTGATCGAAAATTTTGTCAATATATATATATATATATATATCACAATGGTGATTCAAGCAATGCAAAATTGCATTTCCATAATTTTTTCAAAAAGACATGGTTAAGGTTTAAACTACATTTTATAGGGAGTCTATGTAAAAATGTCGACTCAATATTCTGCTTCAACGGCCTCTGCATTCTTCATGTGACCATGTTGATGTTTTATTATAGTGTAGCGTAACGGAACGTAACGTAACGTAGACAGTTTCCTTGAATGACCTTTTACCACTACAATGTACCAAAGATCACATACCAGATGCTTTGATACATGTTTGCCATTAATTAAGCATTCATTATAGTATAAATGCAATGCACTGAAATACACATAAGCTTCCTACCATGTGGAACATCATCATCTTCCTTGTACATCAGAGCCATGACATTACCATCTTTCACCATGTAATGCTTTAAGATATTCAGACGTAACATTCCGTTACTACGGTCACTGATGTTATCAATATCTTGTAATGTTAGTCTTCCACTCTTACCATGATGCCATTCTATAAAAATACAGTGTTTAGTTAACAATTATTCTATTTACAAAAAAAAAAAAAACAAACGAGGCAATGAAATGCAAAAAAACAAAACAAAAAAAAATAAAATAAAAAACAAAAACAAAAACAAAAACAAAAAACAAAAATCAAAGTAAAATCACTGTTAGACAATGGATTATCGAATTGAACTGACAAATCATTCACAAGCATATAACAACAAACTTACAGTTTTTAAAAAGAGTAACATTCATCCAATTGTAAAGGGAAAATAACTTACTAACAAATGTAGCTTATACATTAGTTGTGAGTGGATCATAAGATGATAAAATAGTGAAAATTCACACACAACTAATTGTTTGATATGATGTTACTTTTAAATCATTTGGCTTTCATCCAGTACAAATAATAATTAACTCTAATTTTTTAAACAATCCAATCTCTAGTTTATATAATGTAGGTTGAATTTAGTTTATAGTTGTAGTGCATTCCATTATGAGGTATGTGTAATATTTATCAACCTCTTTCTCATAGAGCTACATGCAAAGTTGTTTGGGTCTGTTTATAGGTATATAGCTGTAATATGTTCCTCCTATATGACCCATGTGAGATACTAATCAAGCTCCATCCCATACATAAAAATCTGATGTTGGTTTGTTTGTTGCTGTAATGCATTTTATATGTCCGTTGTGTAATACGAACCGAGTTCTAGTTCATGTACTGTAGGTATTTCAGAAGCTGGTTTGTTTTTATTCATAGCTGTAATACATTTTATATATCCGTTGTGTAATACTAACCGAGCTCTATTTCATGTGGTGTAGGTACTTCAGAAGCTGGTTTGTTTTTGTATATTGCTGTAATACATTTTTGTTTGACCTGTGTAATAGTATCACAGTCTAACACTAAGACAGGAATCTTCTCATCACTGTTTCCATTTAGATCTATGTTCAAGGTCTGAAAATAAAACATATTTGGAACCTAGATTATCATAATGTTATTTTTTTTTAATTACTGAGTTTGAACTATTATGCTTTACCTTTACTAATACACATTGCCTGGTCAATTTACCAGACTGATCAAGCTACTGTTCGCCTCCATCATTCCAGTTTTACAATTGATCAACAAATCTTAATTTTGTAGCTGAAACTGTATAATTGGCACTGGAATACAAGTTCAACAAAAATGTTCTATATACTATGTAAGTAAAATAACTTCCTTTAATATTATATAACATAATAATATAATNGATAGTTCTGGTTGGCGAACACTAGATCTTGGACCTAATTCTTTTATAAATCTAACGGTTTTGTTCTGGGCAATCTGAAGTTTGTTTTTTAAGGTCTGTGAAACACCAGCATACCACGAGGAACATGAATAGTCAAAGTGACATTGGATTAGAGCCGTTGTAAGAGTTTTGCGAGTTTCAGTTGACAAACACCTCGCTTTACGGTACATAAATTTAAGTCTAGAATTTACCTTTTTTATTATTGAGTTAACTGTAATTTCTCCTGATAAATTTTGGTCTATGTCTATGCCTAAATATTTAAGTTTCGGTTGCGATTGGATGATATGATTGTTACACTGGATTTGAAAATTTGTTACTTTCTTCAATTTACGTTTCGGTCCAAAAATAATACATTCTGTTTTGCCTAATACTAACCGAGCTCTATTTCATGTGGTGTAGGTACTTCAGAAGCTGGTTTGTTTTTGTATATTGCTGTAATACATTTTTGTTTGACCTGTGTAATGGTATCACAGTCTAACACTAAGACAGGAATCTTCTCATCACTGTTTCCATTTAGATCTATGTTCAAGGTCTGAAAATAAAACATATTTCGAACCTAGATTATCATAATGTTATTTTTTTTTTAATTACTGAGTTTGAACTATTGTACTTTACCTTTACTAATACACATTGCCTGGTCAATTTACCAGACTGATCAAGCTACTGCTCGCCTCCATCATTCCAGTTTTACAATTGATCAACAAATCTTAATTTTGTAGCTTAAACTGTATAATTGGCATTGGAATACAAGTTCAACAAAAATGTTCTATATACTATGTAAGTAAAATAACTTCCTTTAATATTATATAACATAATAATATAATGTTTTGTCCTTTTTAAACATTTTGGGGAAAAAGTGGATTTTGTTTTGATCAATTAAAAAAAAATGATGCTACATATACAAAATTGGTGAAATTGTATATAAGTAAAGACAGTTTCTGTCTTTCAATCAACATATCTTTTTGATAACAACGACTAAGGTAAGTATATCTCATTTTTTATTGTTTGAAACTCACGATTGAACTCGTCATATGATTTGTGAATTGTAAGATTTATTTAGGAAATAACTAAATCAGTTGTCAACGATAAAGATATGAAATTTACTACTTAAGTGATCAGTTTGGTAAACTGGAAAGGAAATAGGTATTGAGACACATATTATCGGTAATTTAGGCACATTAGATACTTTTTATAATTACGCAAGTTAGTTTTCTGGTAAAAATCATGTTCCAGATAAGAAAAACATTTTTATCTATTTTTTTTTGTGAAGAATATACTCTTATAAATGTGCTATTGTTATGTTTACCATGGTTTCATATTCCACTCCATTTTTTAACAGTCTCTCCTCAGCTAATGTATTCCTGGAGTTTCCAGTGACGGCATCTATAGGGGCTTTCTCTATCACTGTCTGTGTAGCCTTATATAACATAAATAATTGCATTCCACTTCCATCCTAAAACAAAAAGAAAGAAAAAACCCAATGACAACAAATAAGGTATTGGATAAGGAGTATTGTTATTATGTTTGCATCCTGTTTATAATCAGGCAAATATAAAATTAAGCCCTACTATCTCAAACTCTGTTTAGTCGTCTTCTTGGAAACTTGACGCAAAGTTTCATTCTGTCTTTTAACCCAATTAATCCCGGATAACTCGAATAATAAGATAGATAGAAACAAATTATCAATACAAATTAGTTGACTGAAATAGTAAATTAATTTGTACCACATTTACATGTGTACATATGTTAGACATTATTAGATATTTCAAGTTTATTCTACCTAAAAAAATAGTACATAACTATATTCCTTGCTATGTGTGCATGCAGTGGAATCTGGTTATTTTGAATTGAGATAAGTCATTTTCATTTATAACTCGAAATTAAGAAGTAGGACGAAACGTTGAAAATACTTAAGGTGTAATCAGAAGTCGTAATTCGAAGAGAAGGAAAGTCAATACAATGGCCAAAAGAAATAGGACAACACATGATATGCAAAACACTGTACAGAAAACTAAGCATAGCAATACGAGCCCCATAAGAAATCGAGGGTGAACTCAAGTGATCCAGAAAGGTGAGTAGGTCCTGTTTCACATGTGAGATCCGTCGTGTTACTCCTGGTACAAACCCGGTGATAAGTCATGAACGAGGAAAGGACTGGATTGTGATTATGACAATCGGAGCATATCCGTGATCATTTGTGACACAGATATTCCGTAACAGCTAACCAAGTTATGGTGGAGACCATAAAACTGTCAGATTGATTTATCCCAGCTAACTTGAACAATCGGATATTTTGACATAGAATAACTGATCCCTACGCCATAACTGGATTGTATTTTAAAGTTCATAAAATTATACGATGTTATTTCCTATAAAATATATACATCCTACTTATATTAAACACACCTTAAGGTGATCATACAGGGATATTTCTAACCAGTTCACCATCAATCGCTGGGTAATAGATTCAAATCTAAAAAAAAAAAATGCAGCATAATGACAAATCAATGCATACAGTGGATACCTATCTTTGTCTAAGTAAATATAGTATTCATGGATTACGACAAATTATCATGTTATGTCTAATTTTGAAATTGGTATGACATCATAAGGAGAGAGTACTATCAATTTAGCCATTTACAATTTCTATTTATGCTTAATCGTTACATGAATAATGATCCATGGCATGATATTTTTCCAAGGTGATCAAATGTTTAGATCTCACTTAAAATAGATATAATCTCACTACCGTCCAAGCGATAAACTTGATCAAGATCTTGTCGGAATATATTCTGTCTCTGCAGATACAATGGTAAAATATGCATTTTCATATAGTGAAAATGTATAAAGATAAGGATTTGATATACGTGGTGACAATGTCAAAAATATTTTCTGTGAATGTGTGACGTAAAAATGTTTTTGTCATTTACAGTCATGATTAAAATAATTCAAAGGACTCATAGTTATTGATGGTGCTGGTTCACGAGATATATTAGATACCTTCCTAACTGAATTTAGTACTGTTTGTCTACTATTTTATCTATTTTGTTCCAGTATTGTTATAAATGCTGTCATAGGGACAACCGAAACCTTTGAACCGTACTGGAAGCGAGAGGTTGGCGCCGTAAAATCTGATTCAATCCACCATTTCTTTAGAAATGCCTGTACCAAGTCAGGGCCATTGCGGTTTCCCAGTTTCCCGGTTGTTGACTGATTTTGTCTGTTTATTGATTTATGAGTTTTGGCTTTCCCTTTGGAAGATTGGTCTGTGTTCGGTAATTTTGTTATTACCCTTATTGAATAAAAGAGAGTTCATATGAAAAAAACCATAGGAATTATGATGTTTTAATATAATAAAATTTATTCAAGTATACCTTTTTAGTATAGTACATCCGTTTACAATATTGTGAAGTTGTTTGTATTCAATTATATTGTCTGTTTCAATTGGTTGGATTAATCACCACACATAATACTAAACTCAATAAAAATATAAAAAAAAATATAAAAAAATCCCCTAAAAAAACTCAGTTATAACTCTTGTATTAATGCGTTGAATTTTGGCCGATGAGAATGCATTACCTTCTAAACAGAACTTTGTGCTGTTTCTTAGGAGCTGATTGTATCATGTCACGCAACAAACAACTGACTAGTCTGTAAAAATAACAATAAATCACATTATGAGAGAAGCCTGTCTTAAGCATTGTCAATTATGGAAGATACAAAATACTGTGCTTCTTCGTAGGTCATCATAAGTAATACACAATAACAATATTTCTCCCTTACTGGAAGATATTAATAATAATTTGATAGTAGTAAAAACGTAGGTCATCAACAATTACGTTCTGCCACAACCAGTAAGCTTGGTATTTAACCTTATCATATACTTGTAGTTGATAAAGCTAGAATTTTACCCTGTAATAAAACATTGAGTTTTGCTTAAATAATAAAAGGAGTCATGTTTATTTCACTCAGTTTCACAAGAATGATCGAAGTGTTCTGATAAAGGAAGTTTATTAACTGCTTCCGGAAATTTATTACATGCCTTTCCGTCAATGTCCGTAAATTCACTTCGTGAATTTCCGGAAAACTGTGTTTACAGTCACGGCGGATTCAACTGTTTTATAAAATATTTGCGCAGAAAACTATTAACTACCAATTTATCTCCTATGATATAGAAAGTGGTTAAAAAATGTGCATTTATTGGATTTGCATATTAATACAATATTTTGTTTGGTTCTATGACTAATGTATTTAATTCTAGCTAAAATGACTAATTTACATTTTGGTACAAATCAGTTATTTCCTCTGTTGAAGTATATGATAAATATATCATTATATGTCATTTTTCATATCATACCTTTATCAACCCTCGTTCATATATCATCCCTTGAGCCTATCGGCTCTCGGGCTGATATCATGACCTAGGGCTGATAAGGGGTATGCTATGAAATATGCCATGTAATAATCTATATTTATTCAGACAAGGATTTCCTTTGCTTTGATATATAAAATAAAATGTATCTTTATATAAACGACATAGGTTAATAGAAGTGAAACGTAACTTACTCGTAGAAAAGTCTCATGTTTCCGAGAACAGCTACTGAGAGGATAGATGCAAAGGTTGCCCTGAAAATACAAAGTAAGGCACTACAATCCTACACTTCCCAATGACAAGCAAACATTTTTTTAAAGTCGTGCTTGCAACAGTAATGAAAGTGACCAAATTTGTTGAACATAGGATTCAAGGAACTCATGGTTGTTTTGACCTTGACATTTCACATATCAATCCAAAAATCAATAGTGAAATGAACACAATTTGTATTAAACTCAATTAATGTCCGTCTAAGAACCGATTGCACACACTGGATCATGGTGATTTTGACGTTCGACTTGTCAACCAAAAAGCAACACCGTTCTTCTCCTCCAATATGGATACATGTATAATATGACCAAGCTTGGTGATCATAAAATGTAAGGATAATGCCGGAAAACCTTTTTTGACATTGTTTTATGGCGACATTGACCTTTAACAAAGTAAAGAATTGACAGAATTTTTATTAAGTATTCTAACATAACCTCACTCTTTCCTTTTGCTAAAAATAACAAGAATTATTTCCTCGTATAATCTCATTAGCACATGCGCCGATGAATGTGACTGACGTTTCCATTGGCAGCATAAATTGTGACCCGAATAATGCCGATAGAGGGCGCAGTATTCGAGTTACATGAATTGTGTGCGACATTTTCCGCAAGCGTATGTATAAATTACCGTCTTCCAATCAAAGTATACTACCGTATTTGTACTCTTAGACATATCAGAATCGAAATAAATCATGGAAGCCAGAATGTGTTTTGAGTTTTAACATGGATTGGCGGATATTATTAAATTTTATCCCTCGCTTCTGGCTCGGGATAAAATACTAATATCCGCCAATCCATGTTAAAACTCCCAACACATACTGGCTTCCATGATTTATTTCTTAAATAGTTTATGAATGTTAACGGCACACTTCGAGCTATTTCCCTTTCAAAATTAAATGATTTGTTAATTCTCAGGAAACTATGCTCTTTAATAGATCAAATTAGTCGATATTGGCTTGCTTACTTGTCCTTCATTGTAAGTCTGTTTTGGTGTTCTAATGTCTGAACCAATGATTTAAGGAACAATTTGTTGGTCATCAATTTATCAAACATCGTCATGGCTTTCTGTACGTTACTTCTCTTGTCATCAGTTATCTGTAAAAAAAAAGGATGTCATCAGAACTAAATGTCTTATTTTTCAACACCATGACGTTTTGTAGGCTACACGTTCTTGTTGTCGTATTTTGAGAAGCAACCATGAATTGTTTGTGTACCTCTAATTGTATTACATGTATCAATAAAACGAATAAAATAGCACACTGTCTAAGCAGTTCCAAAATTAAAGAGAAACATCATAGAAGGATGCAAATTAGATGCCCCTAACTCACATATACGTAACCACTCCATTTCCTGGCTTGGAACAGATATTTCAATAACAAGTAGCATGCTAAAATTAGTTCTATGTGCACAGACATCCCATTTTAGTGAAATGATGCGGTAATGGAAGTGTTTTTCACATATGAGTAAAACACCAACTGTGTTATCAAACACTTTTATTACAATCATACTTACAAAGGTCAAGATAGATCATACATCAATGATTTTATCTATATAATTTATGCTAATATATTTCTTAAATTCTGCTACTGAAAACAAATAAAAATGTTTAGCATTAAAAGTATTCTTAAAAATGGTATTAAAATGTTAAAATATATGTGTACTTGTTTAAGTTTAAGCAAGTGTTTACGGAAAAAGACACTCGTTGGTTGTAATCCTCTGTACTATACTTATTTATCAAGATTAGAACTGATTTGGCATATTATTATACATTTTGGTTCACGAAGAGGGAGATAAATTTGTTCAAATCACTTATTTTTAAATGATGTTATACAATTAATTATGTTCTCCTCCGAAAGCCTAAGGTTCTTATCGTTTTCAGCCATCATGTGTGTATTTCAAGAAGTTTGAGATTAGACAGAAGAGTATTCTGTATGCTTGTAGTTGTTTATTGTATCGACCTTATCTGATTTCAGATTATATTTTCTACGGACATACCACAGGCTCGTGTAGAAGTGGGTGTGTTTCCATCTCCTTGTTTGGAAACAACTGATGGAAGGCATATGACTGGTAGTCAAAGTAGGGAACTCTGGACGTCACCAAGTCTGTTTTAATGTCACGCATAGTCATCTGAACGTCTGCAAACTCTGAAGAAAAAAATATAAATTGTATCATCAAAGGACAGAAATAAATCAGTGTTAAAATACTGAACGTGCATAAGAATTTTGTAAAATATATAATGTGATGAAGCATCAAGAGTTTTAATGATAATGCTATGTTTCTGGGGACTAATCAGAAAATTTACGTTGTTTGTGTCTATTAATTGAACACTATCATTACAGGTCACAAGAATGATTTGTACTGGTGAAATTAACATAATATATAAGACATCATAAGTACAATTTATCATCACATCTACAATATACAGGTGCAATATTTTCTACGTATACATTGCCTTCCATATTTGTACATTTCAGACTTGAGTTATATATTGAACAACACTCTTTATATTATTAAATGGGGAAACGCCATATTATGTTATGAATAGCACTGATTTTTGATTTTTGAATTTTGGTGTTTAACGCCACTATCAACAATATTTCAGCTATATCATGGCGACCAGTTTTAGTGGTGGAGGAAGCCGGAGTACCACCGACCATGGGCAAGCAACTTGTAAACTTTATCACTTGCGTTGCGAGTCGAGTGCACCCTTTTTGTAATTTACAAAGCCGGGCGCGAACCCACGCCGTATTGTTGATAGGCTTGTATGAGTTGTTAGATCCAGCGACCTAACTCATTGAGCCANTGCACCTTTTTTTGTAATTTACAAAGCCGAGCGCGAACCCACGGCGTATTGGTGATAGGCTTGTATGAGTTGTTAGATCCAGCGACCTAACTCATTGAGCCACCCGGGCCCCCGAATAGCACTGTAATATCAGTATTCTTACAGTTGTTCGATACGAGATCGATCACCATTTTTACCCCTTGATTTTTACCATAGATAGTAAAAAGTAATGGAATTTAATTCGTAATAAAATTATTTTATCCTAGTAATCTGGATTAACGGTTGATATGCCAGATAGAACTGTCTTATTTATTGACAGTATATCTATATAATACTAATGGTAATATTTACTATACACATGCGATTTTGAATATCCACTCTCACATAAAGATTTGTGTATGTCAATGTACCTTCTCTACTGGCGTCTCTGACTTTTCTTCTCGACTTATCACTTCCATCTCGAAGTTTTTCTCTGCCTTAACCATCTTCTGTCTAACAACAAGCACTATAGATACAGTAATTACAACAGCAGCAACGAAGGCTGTAGACATGACAGCTATCACAATTGTCAGAACGGGGATCTCTGATACGTACTTTAAATTGCCAATGATTTCACGAATACGACCAACTTTTACCTGAAATATAAACGGCTAGTCAAGGAAATTCTGAATAAATTCTGAACCCCCTACAACATTAAGTGGGCCAGGAAAACACATCAGTAATGTAGTTCTTTTAAAAATAAAACTTGTGTATATTCGACACAAAATTTGAGTTAAAGATTGGTAGTCTTCACCTTTGTCTCAGTTTCTAATCCTTTTACGCATAACCTTTATATATTAAAACACTATATATGTATTCCACATCACAACGATGTTGGATTTGTCATTGAACCATTTAATATAAGGATTTGAGCACCTTTCAGTATATGTTTGCTTGAGTTATTTGTTGTCTACCAATGTTACTCATGTCATGATTATACAATGGATGATATATATATATATAAATAAAAGGTACATATATGTATATATATAACGAACAGGACACACTATCCCTTCCAAAGCATAATGTTTCACTTGGTAGATTTGTGGATTTCATTGGCCATTATTTTGATTTTCTTTTTGATCTTGTATCATAATTGTTTTTATTTCGTAACGTAGGTACTATGTTTCTATCTACTACGAGCTAATACACACAAGTGTATGTAATTAAAAACTAAAACTAAGTTTCTGTGCTGTGGATTCTGACCTTTGTTTGACACTGTTGAGATGTAAAGAAAAGCTAATTAGAATACATCCATAGTTCTTTGATATTATTTAGAAAAAAGCAACTTTAGTTTAGGGATAAATATCTTTATGGTTTTGGTACAAATGATAGATTTGAGTACTTTTTGTTGATATCAATGGGGTTTATATATACACAAGCATGTAAAAATAGCATCACAATTGGACCAATGACATTGTAGCATCGTAACTCACAATAAAAACATACATTTCATAATAATTTCACAATCTCCAGTTTAATTGTATGTAATACACACCATTATGAATACAGTATTTTCATCGCTATGATTCGTACGAGGTACTTCTTTGGGTGGTAAGCATGTTATATTTTCATTGGTAATTTTTGCCACAAGACAGGTCCCATCCAGACCTATTTGTACAAAATAATCTTCCTTTCTAGCACCGCCTAGTAAGTTTCTTCCCTGAAAAGGTACATAATCTATGATTTGGCGAGAAATTGCTTTCGGTATTTTTTTTTATTATACTAATATAGACATTTTATGTATTATCAATACAGATGCTTAAAATGTACTTCATTATGATTATTCTTCTTAGATGAAAGCAAACCAATTAATGATTTACAAATTTCCAAGGTAGAAATTATAAAAAAAAATCATTCAATCATCAAAATGATTCCCGTCATACACAAAATCCATGATAACCATAACTATCTTTGGCTACTTTTTATCAGCTCAACTGGATAAGGCCAAGTGATCTTTTAGTGTCACTTTACATCCTTGTCTGTAATTATTAGCTTTGTCATATGACAATAGAATAATATCATGAGGACAGGATCTACCATTTCTGTTCTTGATGAAAGGTGTCGTGTGGTAACTCAATCACAATGCAGGAATATTCTAATGTGGTTTGAAAGTATATTTCTGAACAATATATGTATGGCTTCTTACAGTGTTATGCACATCAACAAATTTCACAAAAGAAACAAATCATAACATTAGCAAGATATACATTTGATTTAATTGTGTTTAATGGAATAAAATCAATAATTATTAATTTGGAGGTCAAAATCAAGATATTAGGCACTGTTTTGCAGACCAGGTCTTGGACCTTTATTTTGAATAAGAGCTTTGTGGCCAATTGAACCTCGAGCTCTCCATATTACCCTCAAGCGCGGTAAGCATTATAAAATATATGAACATGACAAAAATAGACCTTCCAGATAATAATTTAAGATATTCAATTCAGAATATATTCAGAATACATGAAAATGCCACCAGACGTCGCCGCTTACGTCAGCCGCAGAGCAATGTCTTTGCAGGCCTATCCTTTTTTGATATCCTTAATTTTTCAGACAATATTTACTCTTTTCAATAATCATTTCGATTCAAATAATTTTGATTTAATAGAGAAAATAAATACATTTGTTACCTTGATAAGTATTGTTGATTCTTTGTCATGCTCAATCAGTGACAGTTGTTCAAAAATTGGATTATCGATGTAAAATAGTCGACAGATTTTAATAATCGTCGTAATTTATGATGATATTTTGCATAAAATCAATAATTATTAATTTGGAGATCAATATCAAGATATTAGGCACTGTTTTGCAGACCAGGTCTTGTACTTTCATTTTGAATAAAAGTTTTGTGGCCAACTGAACCTCGAGCTCTCCATAAATCTTGATATTACCCTCAAGCGCGGTAAGTATTATAGAATAAATGAACATGACAACAATAATCCTTCCAGATAATAATTTAAAATAGTAAAATCAGAATACATTCAGAATACATGACAATGCCACCAGACTTCGCCGTTTGACCTGGTAAGACGTCAGCCGTAGAGCAATGTCTTGGAAGGCCTATCCTTTTTTTATTTCCTTAATTTTTCAGACAATATTTACTCTTTTCAATAATCCTTTCGATTCATATAATTTTGATTTAATAGAGAAAATAAATAAATTTGTTACCTTGATAAGTATTGTTGATTCTTTGTCATACTCAATCTGTGGCAGTTGCTCAAACAATGGATTATCGATGTAATAAATAGTCGACAGATTTTGATAATCGTCGTAATGTATGTTGATATTCTGTCCAATTGATCGCTTACGTCTTTCAAAATCAGACGACACATATGGTGGCGTTTCACATACAACAATGGTATCTGAGGAAATGGTACATGCTTTCTCCTGTAAAGGAAATCAATCAGTAATTGTAGTATATATGATGTCAATTTCATCATATCTACTTATCACGGGGTTTGTAACTATATTAACACGAGGGTGCCACTAGTGAAGCAATAACTCCTTACCCTTCCGGATCATCTAAGTTCATACCGGTTTAGGTGGGGTTCGTGTTACTTGATCTTTAGTTTTATGTTTATGTTTTGTAGATCGTTGTTTTTCCTTTTTTATTGGCCATTATGTTGTCTTTCCTTCGATTTACGGATTCTGATTACACCTTTGGTATCTTCCAATTCTTCTTTTAAAAGAAAAGCTTAGGTCAACAATTCCACTAATATCAATAAAGTTAACAATCACCTCTCACCTTAAATTGTACATGATAAAATTACCATGGCATATGCTGGTATATAATTCGAGGTTCTGACTAGGGACATGCACTTATGTGATCCCAAGCTCCGATCTTGATAACTGGATCTCTAACGACAATATTATGTATATATGAATAAATGATTCTCTTCCATTCAAATAAAAACTACATACTAGCACAAAGATAAATACATGGACAGTAAAATAGCAGGATCAATGAATACTTGAAGTTAACGGACTATTATATATAGATAGGAAAGTAAAGTATGTTGATTAAAGAACATTCCCGTATGACAATATAAACATACTGCCTTTAGTTGAGGGTGTTATGCTAGATTACCACACGAGAGAAAAAATATCACACTCTGGAAATAGAATATCTCCCGAGACAAAGTCGAGGTTGATATTCTTTTTCCAGAGTGTGATATTTTTCCCAGAGTGTGGACATCTACCATAACACTCAACTAAAGGCTGTATGTTTTTATTATACTGAATGCCAGTAATAAAGAAGACTTTGAATTTTTATTGGGGTCAGTTAACCAATGGACACACTATGTACATATCACTCCCTAAATAAAGCAACAATTACTATCATTTCAACAAGTAATATTTTCATAATGATAGGCTATAATTGTTTTATCATTTTTCAATATTATTATTTAAATTTTGAAATTTTATGAAAACTGAATTTTGTTCTTTTTGAAAATTTTAAAATCTTACGAAAATTTAGATTTTTTTTTCATTTTTTCATTTTTTGAAAATTTTGAAATTTTGAAATTTTTGGAAAATTTTGAACTTTAAAAAATATTATTTTTTTTATTTCAGAATTTCGAAATTTTATGACATTTTTAAAATCTTTTTGAAAATTTTGAACTTACCGGAAATGACTAATCGGCAAAACTCGGACGGAGTGGGTGTTATTTTCCGGTTCGGCAAAGTTCGACTCGGTAGGGTGTTATTACGGCAGAGGGTGTTATTACGATCTGATTCCTACACCAAAATTGCTATTGAGGAATGTCAAATGCCTATTATCCAATGAAATTAATAGATTTTTGCATGAAGTATGATAAAAAAGCATAGGTCACTGAGATGTAATATAAATTATTCATACATATCTAAAATAATTAATCGAGGATCAGAATAAACAAGTAATACATTTATTGGAATCATATATTGAATTGTATAATATGGAACGCAGCATATATGTACTTGACTTCTCAATGGGTTTGTAACTAGATTAACACGACGGGTGCCACTAGTGGAGCAAGAACTGCTTACCCTCCCGGAGCACCTGCATTTATCACCAGTTTTAGTGGGGTTCGAGTTACTCGATCTTTAGTTTTATGTGTCTGTTTTGTAGATCATTGTTTGTCCTTTTGTCCTTTTTCTTTTGGTCATTGTGTTATCTGTTCTTCTTCGATTTACGGATTCTGATTACCCCTTTGGTATCGTCAAACTCTCCAATGATATATAAATAAAGACGTAAAACATTATCTCGGTTACTCCATCATAAATATTAAATCTGAGAATTATGTCCTTCTGGTGTGATCTATAACTTACCACATTATCGACATGGACTTCTCCAACATCCAGAAAATCTTTACCTTTAATTGTAATCCTAATTCCTCCACTAAAAGATAGAATAGGGTTATTATTATACCATATACTAGTCCATATAAAAACATCATGGAATTGTTGTCATTTTTTCAGGTTTTATCAGTTTAATATCTTCTTCCTTTGAATAATAACTCGTGAAAGACTTGTAACCTATGAAATGGCATTCGCTCAATTAAAAAAAAGTTGGACAGAGCAATTTGTAAATGTCAGCCTCTTTCATTTATGCAGAAAAAACCCTCACATGTTGCAAATACTTTTGCTTTTATTATACTATTGTCTTCTTCTGTGGAACTGTTTTTCTATTGTGTTGTCTGGTGAAGAATAGTTCCACAGCCAACAGCGAAGGCACTTCATCTCACTAGATAACAATATAGAAAAACTCTTCATGAGGGAAAAGAGAATAATACATTTGGTACATAACATCTCAGTCTGCCACGCTGATTTAAATTCGTGGGCGCTTACATTGCCAAACCTCGCCATGTTGTCAGCAAACAATAAACATACAACATCATCGTCTATTTTAGAGAGGTCTATTTTGCCAAAAATATATAGATATAACACGAGTAAATTGTTATAAGTCCCATCGCTAGGTATAATCACGCGTTGCCAAACTGTTCAAAAATAGTAAACACTAATCATCCAATGAAAATAAAGCATGTTCACATGTTATGTACTAAATAAAGGTACATTAGCCTGTTTTTTCCAAATAATTCCCTGAACCAAAAGAATATACAGAGTGCTAAGAAATTGTGTAGGGTGTAACCAAAGAACAGCTATGATTGTTCGTTGCCAATTTTGCTTTTCTCAGCATGCATTATTCATCTCAGTTCTATGGCATATTGTATAGCTCATGCCTTAAGGTGTGCCACAACTCATGTAAAATGTGTACCTGTATTCACTTAGGTACCGCAACTCACTTAGGGGTGTGCATAGACTCATTGAGCAAGTGTACCACAACTCATATAGGATGTGAACCAGATCTCATAGAAGAGGAACACCACAACCCATTGAGGAAGCATCACAAATCTCTTAGGAAATAAGCAACTCATTTCGGAATGTAGTATATAATCTTTTGTTCTTGGTTTATGTGGGAAAAATACGTTTGTCTCGGGTTTGAATCTCGGGTTTGAAAACAAAGTTAAAATACTGCCAAATATTCGCGACATTCAACAGCAAAAACAGTCACGTAGATTTCCCGGTATGCAATACCACTATTCATTTAGTATGTATGTCACAGCTCATTTATGCGATGTTTCTCAACACATTTAGGAGGAATAGCTCAACTCATGTAGGAGATGCACCGCACCTCATATATGCAGTGTTCCTCGGTGCATTTAGATGTAGCTCAATCGTATAGCAAGTGAATCTAACAGATTTGGCACCACACCTCATTTAATAGTGCATCACAACTCATTTAGGAGATGCATCAGAACTAATTGACACACCTTAATATAGGATAAGTTAGACAGGATACATACATTTGTAGACATTTACCTTCTAAATACTGTGGCATTTTTTGGAAACAGTGAATTTATGGTTGGATTCTCAACAAAATTAAACATTCCAGAAAAAATCAGTGGTGTATCCTTATCAACAATAACTATCAAGTTGGTCAGTGTTAGTATTCTGTCAGATTTGTCCATTCTACACATAATGCTCGTCTTTCCTGTAGGTTTGGCATCTCTAAATCATAATATTCAACATTTATATACAATTTATGCTGATGCAATTTGTAAATATTAGTAATATATTCCTCTTTTAAAAAAGTTATGCTAAAAATAAGAAATTTATATAGTCATAATATTATTGAGATTCTGAATTCTATTCCAATGCGGTTTGGTCAGTGGGTGAGTGAGTGTAATTTAACGCCAACTCAGCAATTTGTCAGCTATAACATGGCGAGAACAAGTTAATTTACAGAGAGACGATGATGTACTAGACCAACACGCTTAGTTAGATTTTTATAGTCCTAGATCACTGAAACTACAATCCTTCGAACCAACCAGTATTTGTTCCTTCTAATTAAAGCTGCGCGCAACACAAACCTATTTCATAGTTTTTAGTTTGACCCGATTGGGGCTAGAACCCAGGATCTACTGGAGGTGAGCACGCTAACCATTGCACCACTGATGCGCTTTGAATATACTTGAAAGCAACTAATTGACACTTAATGACAATAAATAGATAACATAAATAAAATGTTCTTATTATCATTAAAAATATAGGAAGCTGTTGTTGAATGGTAATTTATTTTAAGAGTAAAAATATACATATCTTTAAAAATAGATCTCCTGTGATCACATATCGGCAATGGCAGCCATTATTAAATACTTTGATATTTCAGTTTGTTAACCTACACAGTAATTGCTTTATATAAAGGAACCGCATCGGTGGTTTAATGGATATCGTGTTCGCTCTAGTGTGGTAGATCGTGGGTTCAAGCTTCGATCTGGTTAAACCTAAGTCTACAAAATTGGTATTTGCTGAGTCTCCGCTAAGCATACAGCATTAAGGAGAAAGAAGAAAGACTGGTTGGTTCGGAATCAAGATAATGTGTCGGAATGGGGCGACATGTCTATCCGCGGACTGTTAATTCAGGGAGCAAACACTATGAAAAAAATCAACTAAGCGTGTCGATTTAGTATAAAGCGGGCATTTTCATTATCTCATTAAAAATTAACTTGTTCTAGACTTGAGATAGCTAAAAACAAGTGCCGAGTTATCGTTAAGCAACACTCATTCACTCAAATAAATGCGCAATTTATTATTCATTGCAAAATAAATAAAGCATAACATAAATGCTAGAATATACAATACCTGCATTTAATACAGATGGTATTATTGTCAACACAGAACGTAGCAGTATACGTGTGACCGCTTGAACCAAAAAACATATTTTGTCCAGTTATACGGATCTTCCTTCCTCCAGCAATTATACTTCTGTTTGGTGTGAAATTCAATCTTGCGTTTGGCATCTAATAAGTAAGAACATGGAATGGAATTATACATATCAATGAAGAACGTAGTTCTATGTTAAATAAAATAGTCAAATGTAACTAGTGGAATTTTATTTATTTTATTTTGTGAAAAAAAAATAGTGACCTTTACATTGTGCTGTAGGAAGCAGTAACAGTATATATATCAAATAACAGTACTATGTCAACAATTCTGTAGCACATGCCATGGCTAGAACACTCTGTGCCTTTCATCACCGGTGGTCAGCAGATGATCGTAGCTTAAGTTACCAGCATACCAAGATGGCGAGCAAACAATTAAGTCAAAGAGTTTTTTGTTTTGCCTATTTTTCTCAGCTTGCAGAACGTTTGATTAAATGCAACAAATCAGCAAAAACTGTCTTTACAATAACGAACGTACACGTATCAAGTTAATGCTGTATTCTTCGCCGTTATTGAGAAAACAGATATCGAATACTGACTAAATTGATCGGATGATCATAACTATGAAATCAATAATTTTAAGATGATAACGACTTTGATTTTCCAAGAGGTGATCGCGACTGTTTTCCATTTTATATATTTTCACAGTTTTATTATATGAAAATATATAACAAGTACCTCAGAATAAGAGAGAATAATCAGTGAACAAACGATTAAGAAACATCACAACTCAATAAAAAAGAGAACGATCAGTGAGCAAAGGATTCAGAAACATGACAACTCAATAAAAAAAGAGAACGATCAGTGAACAAAGGATTCAGAAACATGACAACTCAATAAAAAAAGAGAACGATCAGTGAACAAAGGATTCAGAAACATGAAAACTACAGCATAAACACAAAAATTTAAGAAAAATATGAGAAAAAACTACAATAGCACGAACACACCGACATATGCTGGGATCAATCGTTTTCGTATAGTTATTCTGATCTAATCCATTAATGACACAAATCATATCAGAATTTGAAGGAGAACACACAAAGACTGAAAACATATTGCACATATTAGTTGTGATCAGAAATTTCATATTGACCAATAAGTACGTGATAGGTTATTATGATTGATCGTTCATGACAGAAAAGAATACCATTAATAATTTTTATAAGTATCGAGATACTTTCAAACGGATATTTCCAATAAGTATCAGAATACACTATTAGCATCTGAATTATCTCAATAACCACCGTGATGCTGAACTTACAACAAGAATCCGATACATTAAATAAATATCGTCATGTCATCAAGAATACATGTTACTCCAATAACTGGTACGGTATATTCTTCTACGTACATTATGTAATGTATGTAATTTAACTGAATAACTCAAACTTGGTGATTATGTCACAAGATTGGGAAAGTAGAAACCGATTATAGAAAACATTCAAAGAATAAAATAGAAGGCCGATTTTCGATCAGACAAGCTCACTAGAGTTTATAGCTCGAGTAAGCTACAACAATGATAACTATCCAATCTCTATCTTAAATATCTTAAGTGAATCAGATTATTAATCTTGACAAGGAAGGTAAAGCAATATAGAAACAATCAATTCATTGTTTTCTTTTTGTCAGTAAACATGCTAATTATTACATGGTAAATATGTAACAATCTAACTGCTAGATCTGGGTGATTGGACATTGGCTGAAGAAAAGCAAACTCCACCAAAATATGTATTAAAATACAATCTTAAATACACAAGACGCATTAAACTAGTGACTAGTGAGTAGAATGACGAGGAAACACATTCAGCTGTTATCTGCTACGTCTGTAACACCAAGCTATTAAACAGATAAGCAAACATCAAAATGCATAGTCCTCTAGTCATGTGTATTTCAACATATAGCTAACTGCATATTAAACTCAGTTGAAATCACTTTTTAAATACCTGAATAGAAATATTTAAATAAATGACATTAGTGATTAATAAGAAAAGTTTAAAGATACCAAATGGTAATAAGAAACCGTAAATGGAAGAACAGAACATACCATGGCTAAAAGAAAAAGGACAAACATAGAACACTAAAGATCGACCAACACGAACCGATTAACAACCGGGAGTTAAATCAGCTGCCCCGGAATGGTAAGCTGTCCCTGCTCTTTATATGACGCTTGTGGTATTACTCTTACTACAAGCAAAGGTCATGAATGAGGAAAGAACCGGATTTTGATTACGACAAACGGAACATATTTGTGACACAAATACTCATGATGGTGACCGTGATAACCACTAGGAACATTCTGTTCAGTAGCTTCCGTGTTAACTGAACCCTCTTTCAGTTTAAATGTACAGTTAAGATTATTCTTAAGACAGCTGAAAAACACTCAAATATAATGGGAAATATTCTACTACAATGTACCATATACTATAAAGTATTTACCTCAACATTATAATGTTCTCTTGGAAATGTAGTACTATTCTCATTTATAGAAATCGTCAGAGTTAGGTTTGCATTGGAAGGTCCACTTATGCACGTGATACTGCAACAAACGACATAATACAAATTTATACAACTAATTCAAACTACGGAATTTTTGCAGCTGGACATCTATATATCAGGATGTGGCGGTTGGGATTCTACTAACCAGTTTTACTGCTGTGACATATTTGTATTTCTTGAAGCTGAACCTTGATTTCCATTGGTTCGGTTGTAATTGGTGTGTTTTATAATGTGAAGTTTGCCAGAGGAATGGTTTTTGTTGGCTATAAAGTCAAATGTTTAATGTCTTATTTTCAATTAAAATCTACCTAGATAGTAACCTTATTAACATTTCATTACAAACCACCAAATAGTATTCTTCAGAAAATTCTTCAAAGAGAAATAACCATTTTGGTCCTTTTCTTTTGGTCATTGTGTAGTATATCCTTCTTCGATTTACGGATTCTGATTACCCCTATGGGATCTTCAAACTCTTCTGTTAGAACAGTACTATTTGCAGTGCTTTATTTTTCTATTTTCGTTGTAGCCAATATCATGTCAAAATCAATCAACAGAAATATAACAAAGAATCACTTCGGAAGAGAACATAACAATGGTCTGTTCAAAATCACAAATAAATGTACCTAACAAAAAGGAAGTTCACAAAAGTATATCCCCCTAAAAACAAAAGAAGAAAAATAAGGTTCACTACCGTGAATTGATTAATTACTGATATTATCTGTATAATCCTTGCATTATTTTTATTATTACATTATTCCGAAATCGACCATTATTGAAATATACGAAATTGAGTGAGTGATTGTTTTTTGCGCAAAGTCAGCAATTTTTCAGCTATATCATGGCTGGAATAAGTTAATTTCCAATGAGATGATGACGAGATCTACCCTGTACCAGATCATCACGCCTAGTTGGACCCATACAATGCTAGCCTTATGAGACAACAGTCCGCGGATAGACATGTTGCTCCACTCAGACATATTATACCGATTCCAATCCAGCTCCTATTTGCTCTTTCCCCTAATGCGTGCTTAGCGGAGAAGCAACACATATCAATTTATAATATTTGGTTTGACCCGATCGAGACTCGAACCCACGATCTTCTTCACTCTAGACGAGGACGCTAACCATTACACCACCGATGCGAATTATATGAAATTGATCAAAGACATAATTGAATAGTCTAATGGCATATACTTAAGACTTCTACATTATTACACTCTACACCATAAATCTCTACTGTTATATTGTTATGTATATAAACTTACACAGAAGAAGGTCTTAAGACTTCTATATTAGTACACTCTACACCATAAATCTCTACTGTTATATTGTCGTTTGGATTTCCTATGTTTTTCCCATAAATTGTTATTTTTACATCATCACCACTTTCTGGTCCAGGTACAGGAAAAACCTGTGAAATGATCAAAACTTAATAATAAGTCGTGTATGGATTGTTGCACTCATATGGTATATATTAATATGAACCCAGAATGTCTTATGTACGTGATTTGTGTTTGGCTGCATATAGGAGTGTTAACACTTATTGTATTGTGCTTTTGCTTTGCTTGTCTTTGTCTTGTGTACACTCGGTTGCCCCTTCGGTATTCTCCATCCTTTATTTAACATGTACTAATAATGTGCGTTTCATTACACTAGTATTCATAAGCTATGAATGCACCATGTTTGTAGAATACATCGTAAATACTTCACAGCTTTAATATGTCTGTATTCAATGATGAATAACTAAAGTGGATATAAATAACTGGAACACAAATATTCCATAACATTTAATATTGCTGCATTCTCTGTATGATAAATGAATCAATTTATCGTTTGTTCCATCAATTGTAAATTAATAAAAACCACTATTTAATCTTCAACTGTGAAGTTACTAAGACATTTCTTTTACACAATAAATGAGGAATGAATTACAATAAGGAGAATGAAAGAGCCCCTCCCCTCATCAATCCTAACAGTATAACAATTTAAATGTTCAGTTACTAAGACATTTCTTTTACACAATAAAATGAAGAATGAATTACAATAGGGAGAATGAAAGAGTCCCCCCTCATTAATCCTAACAGTATCACAATTCAAATTTTTCGGTCATATTAAAATTAAGTTATTGTACGACAAAGAAATTATGGAATTTTTTTTAAAATGAAGTTTCATAAATGATAATGATAATTTTCTTTACGTAAAATTGTCGTGCAAGGCGAATTTAATTTTATGAATCTTAACATTTCCGAAGCATTTCACATAAATGGATGAATGCAATAAAGGTTATCATATAGGAATTGCGGATGGACAGATCAACAAACCGCTCCATCGACCGACGACAATCGGAATGGAAACAAAATGATAATTTTATATCTTTAGCAACGTATTCCTTAAATTTACAAGTTCAACTTTTGGTCTATTTCGGCATAAAAAGTAGATGTTTGTTTATCATTTGACACAGGTTTTAATAATAAGGTTGTTGCATAAAGTTTGGAAATAATGGGTCTTTTTTCATTTTTAACCTAAATTTTATTAGAGTAATCTGCAAATTTTGAACCAATAAATGTAATTTGAACAATTCTTTGCGAAGAGAATAATTACAGTCCATTTGTCGGATGAGTATAAGCTTAGTTCATTAACTTATGTTTAGTAGAAACTATGACCTATATTGGATGGTAGGTTCTCAGTTACATGTACATTGTGAAAGAGGACCTTTCACTTATCATACTAGCCTTTGTTAATATGGCATAGTGGTGTACTGAGCTGTAGACATATGATAATTGGCATAATCTTGAATAAAATCACAAAAATGACAGATTAATTCAAAATATATGTAAAACAAAAAAACTCATTATTATGTTGCTACAGTCTAAATCAACCCTTTCAGATTGGAAAAAAAATATACAATGGTCATTATGAAGCATGACCAAAGGAAACCATCAACATGTTGGTTTATTTGTTTCAAAGGAGAATATTTCAACGTGAAAAAATAATTAGTACAGACGGGCAGCCAGTCGATGTCAAGCGATATCAAACTCCCCCAAAAAAAAGAGCTAAAAGCATTCAATTTACCATTAAAACTTCGACATTACACCATTCACTACTACAACTACCAGACACTGTACAACCATTGTTACACCAATCACAGTCATAACCTTGACCTTTCCAGTATTTACAATATCCACAGTTTCCATCAACATTATCTAGATTCTGACATTCGTAAACTGTTAACACAAACAAAATAGAATATATATGTTATATGTTTATGAAGGGTCATACATAAGCGTAGGGGTAAATGCAAGTGCTGGAATTCATTCTTACTTAAAAAGGGGGTTGTACTCTTACAAGTGTTCTGAACTCATATGGGGGTATGCACTGTCCTTTAAACATCAGGCCTGTTCATGACATTCAAGTGTCTGGGTACTCCATAAATTAGGTGAAACACTGCATGGACATTTACACAAACTATGGTGTAATTATGTCCTATCCAGTGAAAAATATTGCCATTGAAATGATCAAGTGGTTTCCCATATAGCAATGCCTCTTGGTGGCCATATTACATATTATATCGGACCCAATTAAATCATTATCTCCAGATAATTGCTGACAACTTTCGGTTTAATTGGCTTTGTGACTTCTTATTCAAATGTGTTAAGCTGAACGACGCTGACTTAAAATGATGTTAAACGGCATCATACTGGTCAACTATAAATTATGATAGTAGTTTTACCTATTAAACAATAAGTGTTGACATTTTTTTTTGTTCCAATGAGTATTTTGTTCTTCCTACGAATGGACCACATGCTATAACACATATTAATTATACCAAACGTACACACTAGAATATACTACTGATATACTAAAGCTCACTAACTATAACATTTTCTGTTGAAAATATTTGGCGAAAACCATGTGAAATTACCAATAAAACGCACATGCATGGTAAGATATGTTTTTGATAAAAACATAAATATCAAATTCAGGTATATCCCGACTGAAGTCGAAATTTTGTAGAGGTTTTCGTACATAAGACTTCACACATACTTATGCGTTAAATGCTGTCACAGAGCTTTCTAATGGTTGCCTTGGGTTATGATGTTTAACGACACTTTCAGCAATATTTTAGCTTTTTCGTCGTGGCAGTTAGTTATTTTGCTGAAAGAATGCGGAGTGCCCGGGGAAAAACACATATCTGCCACAAGTCAATTACAAACTTCATCACATAATGTTGTATCAAGTACACCTCTCTCCGAGCGGGATTCGAACACATAACTTTAGTGGTGACAGACGCCGATCGCATAGATAGTCGTAAATCTTAGCTTACATACGTACATGACCACCAGCCCTCCCAATGTTTCTTATGCATAAATGGGGAACAAAAATCATACCGTTAAGACTGGCACTGCCATCCAGTCTGGTTTTATTGTATGAAAGATGAACATCATAGTTTTTATTCATAGCATTTGGAGCCTTAAAATATAAATTAACAAAAGTGTTATAATATTGATAATAAATATAATCTATAAAATGTTGATTAATGAAAAAGACTAAATGACATATTACACACTATTGTTATAAATATGTTTTCTTAATTTTCAATGCGGGTGGTTTAACAATGAAACTTTACAACACACGAGATGATTTTCAATTTTCCCAATGTGAACTTTTCATTCAACATTCTAGTAGCAGCTACTAATTAAATCACCACCATGACCTGGTTAGGCGTGACGGAGTATTTGTATCACAAATGACCACTGATAGGTTTCGTTTGCCGTAATCATAATCAGGTCCTTTCTTCAAATATGATTTATTACCGGATTTGTAGCAATAGTACCACGACAGGAGACACGTGTAGAACAGGATATGCTTACTATTACGGAGCACATGAGTTCGACTCCGGTTTTGGTGGGTTCCTGCTGCTCGGTCTTTTCTGTGTAATGTTTTGTAAATCATGGTTTTTCCCTTTGTCATTTTTCATTTGTCATTGTGTTGTCTGTCCTTCATCGATTTACGCATTCTGATTACGACTTTGCTATCTTCAAACCATTTTAGCCCATTATTGTTTAAAATCTATATTAAGCATGACATTAATAAATAGCAATCAATCAATTAAGACTAAATAATATATTACTTATACCTATGATAAAAGATGTTCTACAAATCAAAATAATATTTAATATTTAGACATTGGTATTTAAAAACTTTGGTAATATCACTTTGTCAAACCACTTTAAAATATTATCACAACTCTATCTTCCTAACATAGCCTAAGCTTGTCTTGAGTGACAACATATTGTTATCAGAAGATAATATAATCTCAATTGTATTTTTGTCATTTAACCAGTAGAAAAACAGCTGCTAAATAGTCACATGATAGTACGTCTGTGTAAAGTCCCACGTATAATTCTTCAACAACAGATGTGAAACATGTCACAATGTATAGAGAATGTTAGACCACAGTTACCAGCAATCTGGTGTTTAGATGTGATGTTAATCAGGCAAACATGATTAAGCATTCTACACCTGTACCACAAACAAGTTTGCATATCAAAAAGTGTCAGAACTCAAAGTCTAAAATTGAAAACTCTATCACTCACTGGTTAAAGGCGATTATCACTATATTCTGACCACAGGTATAACACATGAAATAGGTTCGAATCCCAATACCCAACTCAAATGTCTAGGTGTCCAGACAACTATAAATTTATGGTTCACTGATGAGCACATCATAATTATCTTAGTTTATCTCCCCGAATAAGCATACGAGTAATGATATCGCTGAGAAGTTGCTGAACATGCCGATCAACACATTGGTATTGTAATGACCACCGACACTCAACTAATGACTAATAGATAAATATATAAATATTAAATATATTTTTTTAAAGGGAACAAGAACTTACTATGACATTCTGACATACTACTGTATTACTGAAAACTGTGGCATCATATGTTACACTGTTAATGGTACATTTCATATTTTTTGTATTCGTCTAAAAAAATGCAATAATAAATAGGCAAATAGAAAAGTTCTTAATTAATACAACAAGAGGAGAAGATAGGCATGGTCAGATGATGTTAAAATTGTGCAATGGGTTCATGCTTTATTTATGGTATTTGTATTTATTTCGGTATTTTGGTTCACGATAGTCACTAGATCTTTAAATTTCTCTCTAATGGTTTGTAGATATTTGTTTGGCTTTTGCATTGTCTGTCCTTCGATTGACGGCTTCGGATTACCGCTTTGGTATCTTCAAACAACTCTGCTTACATAATCAGAATACCATATTCAGTATATAATATGTACTGACTGGACAATTTCTTTGTACAATGATGAATCTAATATATGTAAAACATGGAAAAGACAATTCCATTCAGTGGCTCAAATTATTTTGACTGAGAGTACCTTGTTATTCCAGACACGCATCGTGTTCACTAAATCAGCCACCAATTAGCCATCGTTAAGTCAGTGACATGTTTATCAGAAAAGACGATTGCACAATATTCTGATAACCTTACTGTGTATATATACACAAAGGAAAAAGGTAAGCACCCCCGGATATATTAAAGCATAATAATTTACACTAAGTTTAGATTCTAATATTTATATTTATTATAGCAAGAACAATGTTCTATTAAAAAGAGATGTGACCATTATTTCTAATATCGACTAGTCATGCACATGAACCATGCCTCACACGCATCACGCATTACTCAAAATTCAGTATGTTCACGCTTCGAATTTGGGTATTTAAGTCCGGTGTTTTAACAAATGTATTCATTCTCAGTAAGCATGTTACGAAGGCGAATATCAGAATCACACAGGTGGCAAATAATCGGCATGCATACAAGAGGGATGCCCTTCAAAGCTATTGGACGTCAGATGGGCTAACACTATACTTTACTCAGCCGTCTGGTGAGAAAACACACACAAACCAACAATGTGAAAGACTTGCCAAGATCCGGCAGACCACGGGTAACATCTGATCGTGACGACAGGGCATTGCAGCGTTTGGTTAGACGGATGCCATTTGCACCCAGTCCCGTACTCAAATAACACAGTCTGCCCAATAGACGTCTGTCAACAGGAACAGTTAGAAACCGTCTGAAATCAGCGGGACTTAAGTCAAGGAGTCATTACACGTCCACTGTCGGTAGACCGATATCGACGAACACTTTTAGCATGGTGTTTAGCACGACGTGGTTGGAATTTAAGGATATGGTTGAAGATCCATTGGTGAGACGAGAGCCGGTCTCTGATTCATGTAACCGACGGCCGGATGAGGGTTTGGAGACACAAAAATACAGCCTATACCCCAAGGAACATCCAGGCAACAGTCCCTTACGGTGGAGGTTCAGTAATGGTTTGGGGTGTATCTCTCATGCCGGTAAGCTGCATTTAGTCACCATACAAGGCAACTTAACTGGTGATCAGTACATCAGAGACGTCTTGCAACCAGTTGTTGTCCCCCATTTCGACAACCACCACTAGCTACAAAGCCTGGGTATATAGATGACAACGCCAGGCCTCATCATTCAAGAGCAGTAACCGCCTACCTCCAAAGCAAAGCCGTGAGCCCGGATGTGAATCCCATAGAACATATTTGGGACATGTTAGGCCGTCGTATACTGGCTCGGGAACCTCCTGTGCAAAACATTCGTCAGTTGGAAGCAGCATTGCATCGGGAATGGCAGCAGCTATCACAATAGGACATCCGACGTCTAACTGGAGGGATGCGACGCAGAGTTGAGGCTGTCATCCAAGCACGTGGGGGATAAACCCTGTACTGGACTTTGAACAATAGATCTCGTCAAGTGATTGATAAGTGACGTTTTGAAAGTGAAATGACAATCTAATCGTGCTTTTTGAACCGTGAGGGTCAATACTTAAAATGGACATGTTTTACTGCAAAAACTGGCCTTGTGATATTATGATTAAATATTCATTAAATTAACATTTTTAGTTAATTGTATCTGGGATTTTGTTGCATTCCTATATTTAGTTTCACAAATTATTTCTGGTTGCTGGCATACAATGAACCGAAATGCCGAATATTATTGTTCGAAACTCCAAGATAAGGAGCCAGTTTTCTTTGATTGTCTATCCGTACACTCGGTAGTGTATATTTTCTTGACTTGGACTTATTAATATTGTGTGTTGTGTTAATAACTGATGTGACAAGAAACTATGAAGCGCCTTGCCAGTCAGAAATGTAAAGTTTGTGATTTAAACTTACGAAATTAAACGTTTCCTGTGTTTGTTTTAACCAGATATTGTGTATTTTTTTACTTCTTCATTTAGTAATTGAGTTTTATAGCATTATAATTTGGTTTCCTTCCCCTTTAGGCTAAAATGTCCTTACAATACTTCATTCAAGTTGGTTTAAGGTGCAAATATTGACCGAAGTTGAATAATTTTAAACTTACGTAAATTTCAAAATTGATTACGTTTATTGGCAAGTTTTTTGTTGTTCCATGAGTAATTAGAAGGTCTTTAGAATTATTGATCTTTGGACAGTTAGATTCATTCTGTTAATATAAAAACAACAAAGATTTAGTATGACTACCACTCAGTACCATTTTATTGTAATCGGGCATGTTTTATAGAAATAACATCATACATAATGACAATTCAGTTTCATTTGTATACCATGCAAATAAAATCTTCACTTTTGACCTCATATTGTAGTTTCACTTCAGTCACAGGGTCAAATTTAGTTTGTACTTGTCATGACAAAGATGGGAAGTGCTTGATAAGACTTACATTTCCCCCTGTTTGCACATGTCGTACAAAATAAATTTTATATCTCATGTATACTGCACACATGTGATATTGTAGCTCGCAACATTTTTGATCATACACAAACAAACAAAATCTGATATTGATGATAATCTGCTGTCATGAAAGAAAATTTAATGATTAATAATAATGATATATACATAAGGTAGAATATTCTAGATTTATTAGTAAATTGGACATTTTCCTTTTGATTTGACCTCGTGATATTGTCAGTATCAACTTTGTTATTTTGGTACTGGTAAATATTGGTCGGTGTGACGTCACATTATGAAATGTAATACCGATAAAAGAACGTAAGTCTTGAAGGTCTCGAATACATTATCACTAGTATTTCAGTTCGTCCTATCGAACTCGCTGTGATAAAGGAGATGATGTCTGACTGGACCTCCAAATCTATTTATACAATAAGTGTATATTAGCAGTAATCAATATTATTTGTATTCCCACTCGTGCTGAGTTGAGGTAGATATATTCTAAAAAGTTTGTTTGTGACTTGAAATAAGTTGTCATTTTACCCTTAAAGATATTAATTTCCCACGTCGAGAAAATGTAATATTGTATAAAGTGGAGTTAAGTAGCCATCATTTAATATAATACATTCTACCAAGATGGAAGCACCGCTATCTTTACATGGCCAAAAACAGCTGAGTAAGGACGCTAGTTATATACACTATGTACGAATGGCCAAAAAACCTGCTGAGCATGGCTTAGATTTATAACACTACATAGAAATGGACAACAACGTAATGAGCATGGATTGACAAATTCAATCTGAGAAAGAGTTATAGCTTTAGCACGAAGTTTGAGTCGATACCATTTATCATAAGAAATTGTAGAATGCTTCATTTCACCATGTTTCATTAAGACGGTCATTTGAACATGTATTTTAATGCAATATTTACACGTGTTATTACATGTAAACATTACTGTTGAATGTCTGTGTTTTTTTTTTACTTCACTGGCACTTAATTATCAAAACATAATAAACCCGCACATTATTTTCAAAGGAAGTGAGGAATCTAGTACATGTATATTTAAATTGCTTACTTTATGATTGATCGTTTCATTACAAACATCGCCATTTAGGTAACATTTTACTTTCAAAGGACACCAATAACACTCTCTGTTATGGACACAAGAAGTGCAGCTGAAGGTAAAAAAATCGCACATTAATGTGTGTTACTATCTTATGAATAACCATGTATGTTTTTATAATGATAAATACAGGATCAATATTGGGACAACAGATATATTCTAATCAAG
The DNA here is from genome assembly GCA_002080005.1 of Gigantidas platifrons. NCBI lineage: Eukaryota > Metazoa > Mollusca > Bivalvia > Mytilida > Modiolidae > Gigantidas > Gigantidas platifrons. Next base: position 692,713 of record MJUT01064136.1, read on the forward strand.
GCTAAAAACTGCTGGAAAATCAATTTTCAGGAGATTTAAAAGCATTTCCTAGTAGAGTCCTATTTAAATCTATGTCCCATGAATGTAGTCATCTCCTATTTCATATCAGAACAAAATAGAGTATACGGTAGAAAGTACCACTTAAAAATCAGTCTCGTATTAGTTAAATTAGTGCGTTAGGCTTTGGGGAGTTAAGGTCCCAGGTTGAAATGTGTCAATGCTTGCGGCCATATTTGAAAAAAAGAAGAAACAACACAAAATGGCCATTTTCGAAAGTATTCAGCAGTTTCTGAGAAGACATACATTGCATTTCTACATTTTTTGACAATCACAACAAATACTTCGATTGTTCAGCCAAATTTTAATTTTCTAACATCACAAAAATACTGAACTTAGAAAATCGTCGGATGATGATAAACATATTTCTACCTAGCTGGTTTCCGTTCAGTTTTCAGAAGAATACAATTTGAAGCTTTAAAATACACAATACCACAAAATTATATATTTACTATTTTACATTTGTTTTTAAAATATTTGACTTTGAGTGTACCGGATGAAGGTTATTTCATATATGTTATATCTACATTTTTATTACTATCACTGGGTTGATGCCTCTGCTGGTAAACTATTAGTCCCCGAGGATATCATCCGCCCAGTAGTCTGTGCTGCGGTACTGACATGGTTTATTACATATTCCCAGATCATATAATTAATATTAAAACTACGGTTCTCCACCGTCATGCAGAGGTGACCGATTTTAATTCCCTTTCCTTTTCCTTTGTATTGCCATGCTGTCTGAAATGTGGTATGCAATTTCTTAAGATGTTGAGACATGTAATAAAACCGCACGACGCGTTTCTGGAATAACCTTCATCAGATAGGTTCAAAGTCAATATGTGTACTGAATGACAGAGACACATGATATTGCATGCATACAATACATATAACCCGGCACATCTTTGTACTTGTCCTAAACCTGGACCTGCAATTTTCAATGTTATATCTCATGATCTTTTTTTGTGTTCATTGAGTGACTGTTCGTTTTATTGATATTGGTGGAATTGTTGACCATCACAAGTTAAGCTTTTTTTCATAAATATCTTTATCCTCCCTCCCTTTTCTTTGTTAATTGCAATCAGTTAATGAATCAAAAGAAACACATTTTGTCTTACATGTACATACTTTGTTGCTGTTCCACATTTATATAACATAACTTGTGTTGAAGCAATCTCGGTTCCATTTCTGTCAGTTACATTTAACAGAACTATATCTGAAAAAAGGTGCAATCGATTGTAAATAAAAAGCAAACCACTAATGATCAAAAGCAAAATCCCCAGCAACAACACGAACCACTCCCCAGGCAAACCTCAAACATAATTGTTCAACAATACAACTAATAGCAACATGAACCACATGCCAGGTAAACCATAAACAGAATTATTCATCAATACAATCAATTGCAACATGGACCACTCTTCTAGCAAACCTCGAGCCTGTTGTGTGAACCAGTATCACCACGAGTATCGACGTGATGCGGTTAGTTCATGTAACTGGCAATATCTGATGCATAGTCTTGTACCAACTCACTAAGTACACTAACAAGTTTACCAGCTCACTAAGTACACTAACAAGT
>MJUT01064136.1:704161-729204 GCA_002080005.1 Gigantidas platifrons
AATAAAAACAAAATGCCTTCTTCTGCTTATTACCACTGGTTAAATTATTCTTTTCTAGAATAGCACTTACATCAACTGTCGAAGTGCATATACGGTAGGGTTAATGGGTTAAATCATTTCTTCATGGAATAGCATTCATATGTCTGCAGAGCAGACAGTGATGTATGATGGATAGACAACACAAGTAAGATAACCAAAGGCCATATGAACTTTAAGTAATAAGTGTTACAGCTTAATACATTACCACATGCTTGGTCATGGCATAGACATTTTCACCATCTCTCTTAATATCAATCACGGGTGAAAACCACTCTACTATTTTAAAATCTCCAAGTGAAAAGGCATCGGTGTCATTGATAAAAATCTAGAAATATAAACAATCATATATTTTATTATTTAAAATGAAACTACAGAACATGCAATGACATTTTACTTCGAACCTGTTTATGTGTAAAAACACTTAACTCCCCATTTCGTCTGAATATGCTTTCCACCACCATATTTGTTCCGAAACGTAAATGATTCATGTATGCTCTGTCATTTTAGCATGGCACGTTTAAAATCTTCCAATGAAACCTTAGATGCCGTAAAATCCTAGCACTAAAATAGCACCATTAATCCCCCCACGGTGTTCTAGGTAATACACCATACCCTTCATACAGCTATCAAATTACCACTAAATCTTATCAATTTGTGCTGACGATAATCATTATATATTAACTTTAAATTAAAAAATTGTATTGATGCCGTTCCTGGTTATCAAATATTGTTTTCAAAATAACACAAAAAGAAAAGGAAATTGTCTTAAGCTAAGCTGTGATCAGTTGAATTAGTAGTTGTATACTGTTAGAAGCTGCCGTCTTATTACAAATGAGTCACTAAGAGAGTGATTGCTATATATACAAGTCAATATTCATGGATACATGATGTATAAGACGCGATTAAGTTTTAAATTTACATATCTGTAACATCAAGGTCTGAATATATATTTAAAAGCTTTTATCATGGCAAAAACAGTTACTTTTGGTGTGATCATGATTATTCCATATTCAAATAAATCTTTGTTTGATTATTCCGTCTTCCCACTAACTAGAGTTATCGTTCTTTCCCCAATATTCGGTCGGTATCTATTACTTCCGGTATTGAATTTGCAAAGTTACCAAAAGCGCCGAATTCAAAATCGTCGACGATTATGAGCATTTCTTTATCATCAACAGTTGAGGACATTCTTAATTTAAAAAACAACTGAAATTCAAAGCTTTCTGAGGTCCGTCAATGCCAAACAATGGAACAAAGCATGAACTTGCGCAAAGAGCATATGAACAATTATCACAAGTGTGACGTGAAGGTGTTCTTGCTGAGAATGATGGTAACGTTAGCAATGCAGAAAATGCAACAATCAGTTCTTCAGATGTCAACACCCCTTCATTTGAGGAACTTACAGCAGGGTGGACTAGTAATTTAAATAATATGCAAAAGATAATGCACACAGACGTTGAAAACTATTTGATTAATAATAGACACAGGACTGTAGACAGAAAAAAAATGTCGTGTTATAGACAGTTTATGAGAGGGTACAATTTCCATAAAGAAGGTTATGTCCATAACATCATGATGAATAACATTAGAACCGAAAATCCTCTTGGCTATGTAAGATCAAAATGTTTTGCTTCTATGAAAAAAGAAGTTTACACTCAGTGGATTCTTTTGACCAAAACTGTTCCAGTTACCATCGTGAAAGCTTCATGCGCCTGTCTCGCATGGTACGTATGTGTGTGATTTGGTAGAAATTAGATAAAAGTGTTTCATTTCATAATAAATAATTAAATATTCTAATTTTCTTATTCCCTATCCCCCCTCCCAAAAGGGAAGTTAGGGGTATCGCACTTATGATACATGTCGATAGTCCGTCTATGAATCTTGTAAGCGCTAAAACTCCTAATTACTTTATTAATTTCAATGAAACTTCTCATAAACGCAGTTACTTAAAACAATGTTTAGCAGGAAGGAGATGTTGGTTCAGTTAATTGAATGGGCACTAGAAGACAGGGGCTTGGGGCTTTTCCCGTTTTTTGTTTTTGTTTTTTATTTTGTATTTTTTGTTTTTTTCTGAAATTTAGATATGAACTGAATATCTATTATATTCATGAATTAAAAACAAACAAACCAAAATAAGGACACACACATAAGGTTAGGACAATAGTACAGGTCAGCAACATTTTTCGATCATCATGACAGACACAATTTATATTCATATACTAGTATATTGAGAAAAAAAAACATGAGGGTAGTCGAATGTCCAGCCACAGTCCATGACAATCCTAAACGCCTATTACGGTGTCAAAAATACTTTTATCGATTGACGATTTGAACAAATTTCTTGACCATAGTATAAAAAAATTGATCAACATTAAATTTTGACAATCATACCAGTAACCACATCTCCTAAGACACTGACCAATTCATTTTCAGGGGGGAGGTTTGGAACACAATTTCTCGCTTTGATTTTGACAGAAAAAAATTTGGCCAGCTCCAAGTTGAAAAAAAAAATCTGGCCCATATTTTGCCGCGTGAAAAAAAAATTCTTTCCGAACAAAATTTTGTTGCATTAACTATATAAGAGAAACACTTTCTGGCCCGCGAAGCTACCGAAAAAAAATTGGACAAGACAAAATACCCAGCCCTCCCTGAAAATTAAATGGTCCGTGCCTAATTTGATTCTTTACTTTCTATCTTAGATAAGGAGAAGGATCTACTCATATATCTGGCTTGTTATTTTCACTGAAAGAAGCAACTGACAAACGTGATCAAGAGGACGTAGTCTGTAGATCAAAACCCTGTGTTTGGAATAAACTCACGAAGAGAGCACGGAAAAGTCTTCCAATTGACAAAATAGAATTTAAGAAAATAAAATATGATACTCCATCAGACAGAAGAAAACTTGTAAAAACTAGAAATGAAGTTCGTCTGAATGACAAAGACATGTCTTTTTGCGAAAAGTTGTGTGTCAGATTAGGGAATACAAATTCGGGAATATTTTATATACTACCAGATTCTTTCGGTAAACCTTCTGATAAAACTGAAGATGTATGTAGCGATTTGAATGTCACAAATTATAAGTAGGTCAGTACATCTGAAATCATAACATTTGAATCTGACTCGTTCTTAAGTATGCAAAAAATCATAAAGTCTGGTAATATCGACGATTTATGTCCTTCATCCGTCGTTAATGAATTGGAAATTCGGACAAGAGGACAACATGAAAATCCATTATGGTATAAAGTTAGAAAAGGTAGAATAATCGCATCTATTTTCCATGATGTACATACAAGAAAATCAAATACACCCCCTCAAAAGTTAGTAGAATGGATTATTGGAAACTCTGAATCCGCTTGCGTCGATACTAAAGCTCTTCAGTGGGGACGAAAACACGAACCAATAGCCAAAAAAAGGTCCAAGGCTTACAACAAATTAAACTGCAAACAAAAAGTAAATGTTCATGAGAGGGGAGTATTTCTTTGTGATACGTGCTCATTTCTTGCTGCAAGTCCCGACGGTGTCGTATCGCAGGATAAAAGAGAACATTTGTTAATATAAATCAAATGTCCTTACAAATGGAGAAATTCTACGGTTGAAGAAGCGTGTAAACCTAGCAATTTCTACTGCTACCTTGACAAGAACAATTCGGTCACTCTTAAACGAAATTCTAGATATTTTACACAAGTACAAGGCCAAATGGCAGTGTGTAAATGCTCTAAATGCGAGTTTGTTGTCTATTCTTTAAAAGACATGAAAGTAATTGAAATTCAATTTGATAATTCTTTCTGGGAAGTTCTCTACACAAAACTTAAGACATTCTACATAGACAATGTTACCCATGTCTTGAAACGGTAAATATCTGTGCAAAACCAGAGCAGCATTTTTACATGGGTATATAAAGAATATGAGAGGGCACATTAAATTATATTAATGCTTTGGAGCAACACGCTCCGTGTTCCATTGTACCTGGTGATGATGGTTTTTGTAGCCGAATGTTTTAATGTATAAACTGACCCGGAGAATGAGCAGGTCGAGATCACTACTTGTCTAGGAATATGAATTGTTTATATCTTTTTAATGATTAATTCGTTAATTCCAGTTTGTGTTTTAGTATTGCTGAAAATTTTAACAAACGAAGATATAGTTTCCTTTTCACGGACCATGGGCAAGCAACTGGTAAACTTTATCACATGCGAGTCGAGTGCACCCTTTCTTTGTATTTACAGTGTGGTATTTTTTTAACTTATTATTGTTATTCAAGGTAAAAAATACCACTTCTGTAAACTGAAGTGGCCATATTCATATGGTAGTTGGATTTACAAACTACCCATGTAATCAGGGCCTATCACCACAGATGTTGTGAGTTCGAATCTTGATCAGGGCGAGGTGTACATTGTACAACATTATATGATAAAGTTTGTCAGTGATTTGCGACAGGTTTTCTCTGTGTCCTCTGGTATCCTCCACCAATAAAACTGAATGCCACAATATGCAGAAATATTGTTGAAAGTGGCACTAATCACCACAACCCTAACCCCTTGTAAACTGAATGAATGAATTTGAAGTTTTGGTGTTTAATGCCACTTTCAGCTATATCATGACCAATTTTAGTGTTGGAGGAAGCCGGAGTACCCGGTGAGAACCACCGACCCTGGGCAATCAGCTGGTAAACTTTATCACTTGTCGAGTGCACCCTTTTTTGCAATTTACAAAGCTGGGCACGAACACATGCCGTATTGGTGATAAGCTTGTATGAGTTGTTAGAGCCAACGACGTAACTCATTGAGCCACCCAGGCCCCTATAAAAATGGATTAAAAAGAAGAGTTATTGTTAAATTCTGATCAGTACATGTAAATCTCAAAATTTAACAGGGTACCATGCAATTTAGATATGCAGATTTCGAATAATAAATTCTCGTATGTAGTGCTTGAAGTTGAAACAATGTAAAGCACAAACACCCGAAAAGAGGCCTAAAATGAACAAGTCAATATCAGCTAAGACAGAGCAGAACATGCTAACCCTACCAGAGCACCTGATATCATTTTCTGTTATTTATATGAGTTCGTGTTACCAAAGCTTCGGTTTTTGGTGTTTTGATTAGTTAAATAAGGTTTGTCCTGGTGATTTTTTAATGCTGGTCCCCGTCTCTGTTTAGTTGTCTCAGTCTTATATTTCCCTGTGTATTTACAATATTTTATCCTCTGAGATTCTGAGTTTAGGATACATGTATTTTTTTAAACAGTATACCTTTTACTTTTTAACTTGAAAGGGGGACATTTTCAGAGTCAGAATTTGTTTCCCACACAGTCATGACAGTGGGTGAATTTTATTCTATGGGGTGCAACAATTTTGTTTTTAATTTAACATTATTTTATATAGCAAAAATCCCGTCTTAGATTTTTTGTACCAATCCCAAAAAAAATATTTTTTACCTCAAAATCCAGCATAAAATTATTGTTTTGCAAAAAAAACAGGACCCCCTTCAGGTTAAATGGTTGGTCCCTTATTATATTGTACTTGCATCTCCCTAGAATATGAGGAGGCAGAAGACGATTTTATATTTCATGTTTGGGAGGGTTCAGAAGATGAATATATATGAGAATAGATAATATTATAAATGTGTCCATGTACATGTAACCTTTCACTATGTAGTCTGCATTACTGTTTCACGTAACTAAGGGTGGCAAAAGGTTTGTTAATGCCCCACACACAAAGAATATATCTTCCGCAACAGGACTGATTGCAAATGGCATTACTCCTTGTAATATTCTGAAATTTTTTATCTGTTCCATCTTGCGTTCCACGTGTATACGTGCTGAGGCAATGCGCTTTGTCATCTCTACTTCTTCTTTGATAAACTGATTATTGTTTTTAAAGGGTGGACAATACAACTTGACATGTTTTTGTCTAAATCATTTATCAAATGGAAGAAACCCTTGTCCACCATGACAGCATCACCTGGTTCTAGCTTTTCTAATAGACCACTCTCCCTTGTTATTTCAACATCAGAAGCAGATCCCCCATACAATTTTGAAATTAAAGAAACTGCTCCTGTCATGGTAACACCAACTAAGGCTTTAAATGTATTGTGAGATTTATAATGTGAATACGTCTAACTCTTATTTTCCAACGATGAAGGAGTTTGAATGAAGATTTCCGTACAATCTAAGATTATACGAGTGTTTGACAAATCTTGGAAACAAGTTGGAACTCTCTGCTTCAAAGTATCCAATGAAGGAAGAAATACCATTGACTCCATAGCTGTTCCCATAATAAGTATCCATTTATTGAAAATTCTAGATACTGACGATGATGAAATTTTGAATCTGTACTCCAGATCTTTCACCAGTAAACCATTCTTAAGCGCATATGCACCATCAAAAATTCGTCAACCAGACGCAGTTTCCTTTTTGATTCACAAACATCCTCTTTCATTCCATATTCTAAAAGAGTATCATATAAGGCCTTGCACATTTTAGAATTTTGTAAACCAGTATAGAATAAAATGCTATCATCTGAATGCTGAATATCTTCAATGCATATTTCAGGTTGGCATACAAAGGAACATTTATCTTGTTGATTGGCATGGTCTGTTTGAGCTGCAATGCTACATGTATGGTGATCCTCAATAACTGTATCGATGGTCTCATTTGTTTCATCTGGCAAATCTTTCGAATATCTGGAAAACAAGAATGAAAATACATTGTATGAATCATTATCTGACATAGTTTAGTTTCCAAGTAACAAGAAACAAACCAATGAGCAGTCCACCACTGTCTAGTTATTACACATCATTTTTGTTTTTGGGGATGAAATTGTGTGAAAAATATTGTAATATTTTGTATTTGTGTTTGTTGTTCTGCCAAATTCTAATACATGTATCAATGCTTTAAACTTGGACAGAACCTGAAAAAATAAAGGATGTGTTGCGATAAGGCCGTTTTTCGGCCCAACGTGGAATTAAAAAAAAATATGCCCAAATATTAAGGCATATACCTCTACTTTATTATAATGTATTAAAAAGTTCAAACCATGCATGCGCAGGCCGTGTGGCCTTGTTTCATTTTGCTTGTGTGTACAATACTGTTTACAATGGGTGCAGCAATACAATGTTTTGGCAATCTGCCAAACAATATAGAAATGTTGCTATACTGTTACTTATCTATAATAGGGTGAATATTATATATAAAATATTGATTAGCGCGATAATTTTGACAACTAGAAGCCGATATCCTATCATCTGAATTCCAATCAACATCAGCTGCATTCAGGAAGTGTCGTGAATGATCCGTCGGTAATGATATTGTGTCTGCAACGTGGCCTTGGTTCCCAAGATACCAAAGAACTGCAGCTACATGAGCACAGCAACCAATGGTTCTGGCACCGACTTTACATTGACAATACCAGCCTGTAATGAATGGCTGTACGCAATATGTAAAAATGTATATATATATATACGTCTGAAAATTAAACCAAACAGTGTTAGAATTAGATTTTTGAAGCTGCCAAATTTTTGTTCTTCCCTCGACGGGATTTGAACTCACACCATTGATACACTGCAGCACCATTCGCTTAGCCTTACGTCCAGCGCCCTAGACCACTCGACTACATCCACTCCTTATATATATATATATATATATATACCGATGACGTCACGATTTTTGTCGTAACGTTGAATACTGCATGCTTTCATGTCGTTGCTATTCTCGGGGAATATTAGGTTGTTGTATAGGTTGCTACGTATAGAAAACAGTGGAGTTGAAGAAAAAAACATTAAATCTGTTATAAGGGTAATTCATCACTTTTTCCGCCATTTTGGCTCATTTCCAAGAGTAGATAACTCTGTGTATAGCCATTATAAGTTTATCACAAGAGTAAGGTGGTGCAGTCATAATTTTATTCCGTAATGTATGTACATACATACATAGGCATGCATAATGTACACTTTATATGTTAAAGCAATAACGCATTTTACCCACAAAATATACCATTTTTTCTCATTTTCAATATGACTTGTACGTGGAACCATATATATTTTTTGCATGAATACTATCTATGATATAATTGATTTATGATATAATTATTAAGCGTGTTCCGAATGCAAGACATAGTGAAAATTCAGTCAGAACAATGCCTTTGCTGGACATTTTCCCATAGGCGCAATGCTAATCACATAGAGTATGGGGGTCAAAAACCAAGTTTTTTTCTCAATCACAAGCCAGAGTACCAAATTATTATTATATATTCTGAAGACTAAAATGAATAGGCTTTAGAAATATAATGATGCCGCACAGTTTACTGGAGAAAAAAAAAACCAGTTTCCTTTTGGGCCAACTTAGTATCTTATCGCATCTCATTAAAACTTGCGGTTTTTCTCATTTTTTAATATGCCTTGCAGGCGGAACCAGATATATATTTTGCATGTACCCTTCGCATTAAGTACATGACGTATTGTATTAATGTCAAGCTGGTTCTGTGTGCAAGGCATAGTAACAAATTAAGCTAAAAGCGGTCAGTTGATTACATTTTACCATAGACCTAATGGTAATGCTGACCAATAGTGGTGTAAAAAGTCAACATATTTCTGAGTAGTACATCAATATTATATAAACACTTTTCGTGTTTCAAAAACTTATAACATCAGCCTTTCGAAAAATAGTAATACAGATATGGTTCTGTAAAATATAATTTTACACCCTCTCCTTGGGCCGATTTAGGACCTTATCGCAACCCATCCTTTGATTGTAGCCATTTCTTTCCACTGAAAACTAATCTTTTTAACCACATATATATATAAAATGCGCCAAATATTTGTCCTTTACCATGTTTACAGTACTTTTGGTTTTTAAAGTACAAAAATAAAAGAAGTCTGGTGCCTAATTGTACCTAATATTTTATTGCATGGTACCCAGCTTAGGCACCGATAATTTTTTTAATGTTTTTTTTGTGGTGGGGGGGGGATATTTTTTCTTAAAAAATTATGTCTGGGTGGCTAAAAATAATATTTTATAAACCGCTGAGGAAAAAAAATAAAGTCTATATATTCTGTGTTGTTTTACAATTTGCATATGCGAAGTTGAAAAAAAAAATCAATTTCCCTGATGTGCTAAAAAAATAAAATGATTTTGTACTGATCTGATAAAAAAAAGTCTCCTGAGTCCAGTCTAAAAACCCAAGCATCTCCTCCATCCCCCTGTAATAAAATGGTTGGTGCTTTTACCAAGCATTTATTGTTTATGCCTACATGTAAATGTAATTAGGCCTTCAATATGTGGTGATATGAACTATGCTTGTATGCTTTAGATATATTTGCTGTCTTTACCAAGCAATTATTTTTCATGCCTGCATGTACAAAAGTTTATGTGCTGTAAAAAGGAACGATCACTTCATTCTGTGGGGATTGCCAGGTCATTTTTTCCGATCAGAATATATTTCAGTCAGACTGAAAATTTATTTTATGCATAGTACGGGGTAAATAAGATAACTTTCGTTACCTCAGGCCATCCTCAAGTCAGATGTTTTTTTATTTGGTGGCCAGAATATTAATATGAAAACAAAAACTACCAGCACCGCCCCCCTTTTATGCTTTTTATTTGCATAAATTACTCATTTCCTAGTATCCTAGTATTTGCATAATTGTACAACTGTAGATTATTTTTTTCTCATTTTTTTAGTCACCTATTCATTTGTTTCAACATACATACATGGTAATGTAGACCTGTAGAAGAAATCAGGATGGATGATTCCATTATGAGCCTGAGGGGCAAACTTCAACTTGATTTGTGAAACGAGGGCGTTTACAATAATATCATGTGTATTTAGCGATAGATTCTCCCCAACTTTTATACTATTTTAGTTGTATGCTTTAAATTCTGAACAATATTTTCACATATATGCAAATTCATATTATTTACAACTTACGTGTGCATAGTCTCAATATTAAGGGTAATCTGATTCTGTTGTGTCATGTCAACATCTGAGACGGTATCACAAGACTTGGTGCTCCTATCCATTGGGGGTTTCCTCCTTGGAGTTGCTGTGCCAGGTTGTTTCTGTGCCAGATATTCCGTCAGAATCTTATCGTTGTGTTTTCTGTCTGGTCCGATCCCATCAACGAAATGATCTGAACATACACGTGTGTAATTTGTTGGAGACCAGTGGTCGATTTCACAAAAAATCGTAAGTCTAAGATCAGTCGTAAGTGTGAATTTCAAGCAATTAAAAGCTTGGAAATCACACTTACGATAACACTTACGATTAATCTTAGACTTGCGACTTTTTGTGAAATCGACCCCAGTTCTTTCTACTTATTGCCATTATCCATGACCTCCTAAGTGAATGGTTTGTCGGACGTTTATGTAATTGCACTGTCCTCCCAAATATTCCTACTTTTCCCAGTGTAATTTGAGCATGCTGGCATGCAACAATAATATCTGCCCATTGTTTTTCAAAACCGGAAGTTGATTATACCTATGGAAACAATTTCCAAGAACGACAACTCTAGTTTGTGACAATCAAGAATATAGTCATACTAATAATCTTAACGGCAGATTGGTTGTCAGTAAATTCAATTATGGCCATTAAGTCAACAAATAAAACATATTTATAACCTTTAAATCGTTATAAGAACCTATGCCAACTAACATTACTTACTTTTCCTACGAGTCCTTTACTAGTACCAACGTATAGTATAACAAACTTGTCAACTATTATAGCATCTGTCATCTTTACTATAGAACCTACAGCTGAATTCTGATTATAATATATAACATCACCCTTCATTGGTACATCTCCTTCTATTGATGAAAAAAAACGCGGGCTACAGAACCCATTTGTCATTTCTGGACAATCCATCTAAAATCATCATTACAATATCATAGATAATTCACATTATATGTTTATTTTGACATCGATCTGTGTCACTAAATAAAGAGTTGTCTTCACCATTCATTTCCTTAGATTTGTCCTTATTACCTATACAGGTAATGTAACAATGTTAAGATGGACCCAACATCAATAGTAATATATAAAATAAATATCATATTTAAACATTGTAGCCAAATAACATTTTAAATTTATTGTTTGAATACGATCCTGTAGTGGCTGATTAATAGTTACCAATTGTAACACTTAACGTTGTTTGCATGCATTTTCTATTTTATGTATGTTAGTGAGGTGTGTGTCAACAGTGATGTATCTTATTCATGTAAATAGGATAGACTTTAGTAGGATGTATCTAGGATTATGACATGACTGCTATTTTGTGCAGGGGGCCCGGGTGGCTCAATGAGTTAGGTAGTTGGATTACCTAACAATTCATACAAACCTTTCACCAATACGGTGTGGGTTCGCGCCCGGCTTTGTAAAATACTAATAATAATGCCTGTCGATTATTTTTTTTCCTTGAATATGCCACTGTCTGTTGCTGACGTATGGGCATTTTTACTAACCATTTTTATTTATTTTGACAGACTAACTAACAGTTAACAGAGACAAACTATATTTTGAAAAATTCAGAAGCAGGGGCGGATCCAGGATTTTGCGTTAGGGGGGGACGAAAGTCGGAGAGGGGCCTGGGGACCGCTTAATGTCTCCAGTGGGTCCAGGGCAGAACCCTGGTAGGGGCCCCGGTGGGCAAACCTCCCCCACGGGATATCCAGTGGGTCCAGGGCAGAACCCTGGTAGAGGACCCCGGTGGGCAACCCCCCACCCCACGGAAGCTCCTGGGTTTTGAGTATTTAGGAAGTTTTTCCGTGAACAATATTGAAGCATTTTGTGAATGTGATGAAGTGTATTAAAACGCATGAATCTTCTACAAAAAGTTTTAAATAGTTTCTAAGCAGTGAGTGTAAATTAAAGGGAGATGTCACTTGAAATTATCTATCTGGAGCTGTGACTCCCCTGATTTCCTTATCACGCAGGTTATTCGTATACTCGGAACAGGTGCGGACACTTTGAACTCGGTGCAAGCTAGTTATTTTGAACGTTTTCATTTGCCAATTTTGAATTTTTGCACACTACAGACCGTGGAGCATGACGGCAACGGAACACGGAACAGCATGCTCTGCGGTCTATAGTGTCCAAAAATTCAAAATTGATCAATGAAGACGTTCAAAATAACTAGCTTGAACCGAGTTTCCGAATACCCGGCGTGCTATATTAGCCAATTTTCTCATGTTTCTCTGTTGAAAATGGGGTAATTTGTATTGAAATGTTTGTAAAATTATCAAAGCGACCTTGCTATAGCTTTCTATATGCCATTAGAAATTAGTAGAAAATAATAAGAAGCGAATTTTATCAGAAAGGAATTTAATGAATCCGCGTTATTTAAATCATAACATCATAATTTATGAACGTCAGTCAAAAATGACTTCAAGATGAGTTTCTGATTAATCGTCGACTGCTTCAAAAGTTCAAAAGGAATTACTAGATAAAATAAAAGGGCAATGTAACGGGTAAAAATATATAATGATTTATTACATTTAACAGGCGAATGAATGAATGCTGATATGCTTAATAGTGGGACGGAAGACCGCCCCTCCTCTTTCTCTCTCTCTTTTTAAGGGGAGGGGAGAACGTCCCCCCCACCTGGATCCGCCACTGAGAAGGGTAACATATTATTGTGCACAAACAAAATGTCATAAGTGAACTTTTCAATATAATAAAATAAATAAAATATAGCAAAATCTANATATATATATAAATTTAAACTTGATTTGAATTCTTACTGTATGATGTATGTCTTATGTTGTTGTCAACTTGTCATTATTTGTTGTAATTTGCACTGCCCGTCAGGGTTTCTTGTTTTGCAATAAAGTTATTATATTTGAAAGAGTGACAGAGATATTGTAACTCAATGATTTCTCGGGGTTACAATATACTCCATCACCCTCTTAAATACAAGCTATTTATATACAATAACTTCAACCTCGAAATATTTATGTATTATGTATAAAGTTCAAGATTAGGACTCAACGTTCCTAACAACAACGCTGCATTGTATTCACTTGTGAAAACACTTGAACGGCCGCCAAAACAAAATTATATTTAGGTCTATAAAACTAGTTTAAAACCGCAACTGTTTTTCATTGAACTTCCTGTAGCAAAGTGGTGGTATTTCCCAATTAATGCAATGTATTATAATATATACACTCCGACCAAAGTTAAGCACCGCCCTATATTTTTATCGATATATTTATTTACATCAATACTGTTAAAACAATAAAATAGATATCACCATTTTTCTTACACTTCTTAAATGACTACACCAAGGGCTCTAAAATTGCCAATCTACGAAGTATTTATCATCCTGAAAGACGTGACTATGACGTGCCAAAAATGGGTTCAAAACAGGCGCTGGAGAAACGTAAAACCAGTTTGTCTTTGATGGAAGTTTTTAACATTGTATTAAAATGCAGAGTCTTCAGATTTTAAAATTTTTTAAATGCATCTATTGTGCGTATGTGTAAAGCATAAAAATCAATAACGAGTATATCCACCGCGTTTATTGTGAAGTTCTGTAACACGCCTCATCATGCATCGCACAAGACGCCTAAGCCGTTCTTGTGGGAACTGTTGCCACTCCTGTAAGATAGCAGTTCTTAATTCGTCAATATTTTGACATTTTGCATTGAGTTGGTTAATTTTTTGGCCAATAAAGTCCCATACATGCGCTATAGGGGTCATGTCTGGCGACATCGCAGGCCATGTAATTGTCTGAACAGCCTCTTGCTGTAAAACATGTTGTACAATTCGGGCTATATGTGGCCTAGTGTTGTCGTCCATGAACAGCCAACGCATGATTATCGAAATGTGGAGCGAGGAGCGAGCACATTGTCACGGTATTTTTGGCCTGTCAGATTATCATCAAGAACGTACAAGTCCAACTTACAGTCAAAGGAAAAACAACCACAGACAGTTACACCCCCACCCCCAAAAGCAGTTGTGCCCAAAATGGGGTTGTCCTGAAATGAGGTGTTTCGTTGGCGCCAAACCCTTGCACGACCGTCGGTAGGGCGTAACAAAAAACGACTTTCATCAGACCAGTGGACCTGTCTCCATGTGCGAATAGTCCACCCCAAATGATCATGTGACCAGTCAAATCGAGCATGGCGATGACGTAATGTCAACTGTGGACGTTTTATGGGTCGTATCGCTCGCATTCCCTGATAGTGGAGGCGTCTGATTACAGTGCGTGTGCTAACGTGGCCTCTAAACGGTAAATTACCACGAAGTGCACCAGCTGTACTGAACGGCCGTTGCCGCGCCCGTCTTGATATGAGCCGGTCCTCTCTCGGCGTCGTTTTGCGAGGACTACTTGCACGTGGACGGTCAGTAACATTCCCCGTTTGACGAAAACGCTGCATCAGTCGTACAATGATGGAATGGTTAACCCTGAAGTGGTCTGCCACCCTTCTATGGCTAAAACCACCGTTATGCATGCCAACAGCTTGTCACCTTTCTGGTATGGTTAATTTTCGCCGCACCATACCAAACCAATAGAAAATGAAACTTAAAACTCTACACAAAAAAAATCAGCTTTCGTTCGCAAACACAAATGTTGCAAAGTACACGTGGCACTTTACACACCCTGTCATATGCACATAAATAAAAATCGATCAATAACCTGTTTCACAGGTAAGTAAGCATGTGTGTACAGGTAACGAAGACAGCAAACCAATTTGAAATAAGTTCATTATTAGAAAATATATTATTGAAACAAGTCAGGTGGTGCTTAACTTTAGTCGAACTGTACTATTTTTCCATAAAATTGACATTCAAGGAAAAAATCGAATTTGTTTTTTTGGATATAGCATAAATTCCAATTACTTAGAACTTGTGTAAGTATCAATATTGTAAACAACAAAAACAGTACATATTTTACTATGGAATTAAACCTTTCATATTAACATCTAACGTAAATTAGTAAAAATTGATCAATTGTATTGCCACTTTCTCCCCACACGTAATTTAGGCCCTTATTCATAAAGATGGTTTAAAATAAACTTAGTTTAAGCTTAAGCTAGGTTTAGTTAAACCATGACACCTGATTTAATATAAACTGGTATTCACGAAAAAAAATAAAACGTAGTTTAAGTAAACCTGGATTAAATCAGGTTTAAAGATAAACCTGGTTTAAATTATACGAAAATAAAAGTTCTTGGCTCTGAATCCCACAATGACGTTATCATGACGTCATTTGCTGGTAAAAGTTCATCAACGGAAGATTGACAACACAAAGGTACAACACAAAATAAAAAAAAGTGAAATGAATGAAGGTAAAAGGAGTCGCGGTAATAATTGTCTCTACGAGCACAAATTATTTTTGTTAGGGTTAATAGAAAAGAATCTTGACGTGCTGGAAGAAAAAAAGACCGACGCAAAAAGTAGCTTTCAAAAGCAAAAGGTTTGGCAAGACATCAAGGAATCCTGTATGTCCGTGCACGGTGTTTCAAGAGATATTGACGGATTAAAGGGTATGTGGAAAAGGCTAAAATTAACAGCAAAAGCAGAGATAAGGGAGCATAAAAAGCACAAAAGGGGAACTGGTGGTGGACCTTCCGCAGATGAACCGTCATTCTTGTCCAAAAGAAAAGAGGAATTACTTCCACTAGAATTTACGGCACTAAGTAATCCATATGATGATGATGAATTACCAGAGCCGGCAGAGAGAAGTTTATTCACATCAACACCACTTGTTTCAAATAAAAATAAATGGTAATTCTAGAATATAGTGAGACTCTACCGGAAACCTTATGTTAAATATTTTTTTCACGGGCGACAGTGGTAAAATCAATTATTTAGATTCCTAAATGAAAATACGGCCTCTCCAAATTGTTTATTCTTCGGATCAACCACAGGCACTAGACGTTTTGGCAATATGAATATAACATAAGCAATGGGCAGAAAATAGTGTCATATTTTTTTACCGAGTATTTGTTTTTCTTCGGCTTTTCTCGAAAATTTCAGAATTGTTGTCTCCCCCCCCCCTCCCCCAAGTCACAATTTCGTTCTGTCGCCTAAGAACATAATTCTTCTTAATGTCACGTTATGCCTTCAAACATATTCTAATTTTAAAATGTATGGTTTTCAGATTTATTATTCGCAAAAGACAATCGCATGTATTACTAGATTTAGACGAAGAATTATCTGCAGTAGTAAAAAGTAAGAAAGAGAAAATCTCTGTGTAAGTAACGAATGTCATGTACTTAATATATCCCTAAAAATTTGGTCTCACTAGATTGATTGATTTGATTGATTTTTGGTGTTTAACGCCACTTTCAACAATATTTCAGCTATATCATGGCGACCAGTTTTAGTGGCGGAGGAAGCCGGAGTACCCGGAGAGAACCACCGACCATGGGAAGGCAACTGGTAAACTTTATCACTTGCGGCTACGAGTCGAGTGCACCCTTTTTTGTAATTTACAAAATCGGGCGCGAACCCACGCCGTATTGGTGATAGGCTTGTATGAGTTGTTAGATCCAGCGACCTAACTTATTGAGCCACTCGGGCCCCTGGTCTCACTAGAGTCTTGTTTCCCCATAAAAACCGAACACCATGCGAAACCTCCAGATTTACCCTGCAATGTCAAATTAGTCTAAACAATATTTATTTTATGAAATTTCAACATACGATTATTCCAATAGATATACTTAAACAATGTTCAATGGGTATCAAACTTATGTAAATCTGTCAAATTGGATTGTTGGTAGCTGAAGGGATGAACTGCTCTTTGATTTATGCGGCTCGTATCTCTCGATTAGCGAGGATGATTCTGTAATTGGCTTTATGCGAATATTTTCAGAGTATCAATTAATGGTGGAAATAGTACATTGTTTTGTACCACCTTTTCATATTGTATCTGTATGAGATTTCTGTAGTCATCCAATCATAAGAATGGATGGCTATAGACTATGTTTAAATGCATTAAATTCGAATTGTCTTAGCTACACAGCTTTGTAGTGACCTAATACGGTATTTATATGGTCAGTAAATCAATACGGTATTCAAGCTCCGCTCTCACACCATATAGAATTTACTGACCCCATGGGTATTTACTGTGTTAGGTATGAATACAATTTCTCCTCCAGGGATGTCATTACCAGATATAATAATTAGCGTATAATGGTGCAAACTTCGTGCCCATCGCCGTTCCTTTTATCTTGTTATTCCATCGAAATAAAATGTATTTCCTTCGAGTACTATCTTAAAGGGGCATTAGCTACGATTTTGACCCAAAAAATTATATGTTTTGGAAATTGGAATTTGAATTTGAATTTTTGGTGTTTCAGCAATATTTCAGCTATATCATGGCGACCAGTTTTAGTGGTGGAGGAAGCCGGAGTGCCCGGAGAGAATCACCGACCCTGGGCAAGCAACTGGTAAACTTTATCACTTGCGGTTGCGAATCGAGTGCACCCTTTTCTGTAATTTACAAAGCCGGGCGCGAACCCACGCCGTATTGGTGATAGGCTTGTATGAGCTGTTAGATCTAAATACGCCGGGCCCAGGGGAAGGTTCTGTGAATTACTGGTCCGGTTAACAATAAAAAATCTTGTTGTTACTTGAATTCTAGTAACTGTAGCAAGTACTCACTTTTATTAGAAATATATATCACAATATTTCTTTACAAAAATATCTGTTTGTGCGAGAGTATAGGAAACAATAAAATTACAGCTTCAAAGTCCGACGTTGGACAAAACACAATTAGTACACTTCAAAGAAACCAAAACAGATGCTTTTAAATAGACAGATATGTCTACCTTTTGTTGTAGAATGTCAAGTGATTGACATTCAATTGGCAAAAAAAATCTTCCGTTTCGCCTGCACAAACATAGATAAATGGATAGAAGAAAGATGTAGAACACATATCACCATGATATTTACAAATTGAAATTATGCATGCTCATTTAAAGGTTTGAATTAAGTTAGTTACTAGTCGAGTAATAGCAGTTTCTTTAATAACTTTTCCCACCAATTTCACAGAAACTGATCATATGGACAGAAGCAAAGACGGAGAAAGAACACACACCATGAAATTTATAAATTGAAAGTATGCTCGTACTGTTAAACCTCATTTAAACTTGCTCCTTTCTAGGTTTAAATTAAACTCGGTTTAAGACCATTTAAACGCCGTTTTAAACTTAGTTTAAATTAAACCACTTTCATGAATATGAAATTTTGTTAAACTTGGTTTAACGAAAATTTAAACCGAGTTTAAATTTAAACTTCCTTTGTGAATACGGGCCTTATAGATTGAATGACAGTCTTGTCAACAAAGTATATTGTGGACTGTCAACATGAGGTAAGCAACATTTAGGCAGAAATGAGATTTCTGTCTAATGAGACATGACCATCAATATCTTACACCGAGAGCATGTAGTATCAATCTCGTTGTTTTTTGTGACATAAATCGCCCCTCCCACCCTAATTTAGTTCTACAATCCAAAAATTATACTCACGTCTCTGGCTGTAGATGTTTGACATTTCATTACTGTTCCATTGTAACACACTTCCAAACTTGAATTTTTAAAGTATTTGTTCTTCTGTGGTTTGAATGGACACTTCAGTCTTTCTATTCTTGATATTTCAAAATTATTATAAAGATTTGCAAACCTGCAAATAACACTTGCTGTACCATCAGTAAAATCCACTAATACGTCATTATTCCAAAATATTAAATCTTGTGCAGTTGTAAAATTAACTCCATTGTGCGAACAGAAAATTGGTACATCTTCATATGCACTATATTGATCTGCTGAATTAAAATGATAAGTATCGGTGCATATTTTACCTAATTTTGAAACAGTATAATTTAAAGCGAACAGAAAATATGTATAATTTCCATTTGCCACAACATTTTTGAAATCAAGGTTGATCTGAGGTTTTGTTTTCTTTACTGTCAAATACTCCACCGTGTATTTTTTACTCCCTTTGAATAAATCAATTTTGTCCTTATAGTTTGATATTGCAAAGCAATTTTCAGATGCATCAATGCTTATGCAGTCAGATGATGCTATTGTTAGTATGTTGTCAGATCCTATAGTAGTTGTCGTATATCTTGCATGCGGCTTTTTAATCTTAATATGTGATGTATTATACCCATCAACTATAGAAAAGTTACTTCTATAACCAATGCATTCGGTACGAAACCCTACTATATAATCACATGATATTAATATTGTTTCCTCATCTTTCGTTTTATAAAGAGTTAACAACCAATTACTTCCTTTCGTGGATTTGACATTTACAATGTCCAATGATGAATTTAATTGTATTAAGCTATGTTTGCCTCCAATATAAACATAATCTGAGATGACTGCTAAGTTTATAAACTCCTCTGTATAATTTGAGTATATCTTCTTGCATTCATAAAAATTTGACATATATAGTACAAAAATATTCAAATGTAAAACCACTATATTCAAATTCATGATTACTTCTCTTTTTCTATTTTAACTATGATAATATTGGATTATATTAGGTTTTTTTTATTCTTTGACCTTGATAAACACAGGTGTCATCAACATGTCTGGATCAGATTTTATTCCATTTTATCTTAATCGATACAGTTAATGCAAAAATTTTCTTTTTTTCATCAACTTGTAGTCATTCGATCTTAAAAAGGTGATAGTTCAAATGTGTCTGTATCAAACTTTGCTTCATTTGAAGTACAAAGATGTACTTATTAGCTGTTGCTGTCTTTGTGTCAACATGTCTTTTCATTAATCTCTTTCACTATCACTGTAGTGCATTTCGTTTGGAAATTGATCTCTGAAAAGTAAAGAAATTGTATGTTTCTCTTCCCACTTTTAAAGGGAATGTGTATGTAGTAAAAATAAAGCAGTGATATACGCTGATACATATCGATAGGGTGTGATTGCTTTAATTCTGTATTGGGCTATTGTAGAAGACAATGCAATGATCGGCTATTTATTTAGGACTTATTTTGTGTCCTATAGCCAATATTCGACTGTTAGCTTTCGCAATGCATTAGAATTGCTAATGTACGTAAAATTCCACATCTAAAATATTGGCTATTATGAATAAAAAATATAAATTGAAAAAAATCAATCTTTGGAAACTGCATATCCCTTTCCATTGGACAATATCATCATTCAAAGCAGATGAAGGTATTCTGTGTTTAAAAAAAAAAAACACTATTTGAACACAAACGTTTACATCTCCAGGCTAAGGTTGTAAATCGGATCGCGTCAAACATCAGATGGTGAAGTTGGTAAGTTCATCGAATGCAAAATGACAAATAACAGATATTATAAAACAATGTTCAACAGTTTATTTTTTTATTTCTTTTAAAACACTGGATTTACATGAAGACCTGTTTTAGCATATAAGGAAATGTTTTGGCATATAGAAAAACCTTTAATATCACTTATGGCACATTTAAAACGTTTTATCAATATAACAAACATGAAGTCCGATTGTGAATTCATTTATCTCATTCAATATATGTTGTGATATGATAGATGCAATAGTATGAATAATAACGAAAACTTTTTTGTCTCAATATAATGTAGCTTCAAAGATGGGTTGAACATTTTGAGTTTGTGCTTATGGATTACAAAACGAATGGTGTTTGGGTAAATAGACTCCATTAAATTAAATAATTTGGCTATCAAATCTTTTGATTATGAATATATCTGAGAAAGTTTATCCTAAAAATAGTACGTGCTTACTAAATTAGATATCTACATTTTTATTAACCTAAGGGAATTAATATTGAATATTAGGAAGATGACGCACGTGGTAGCGGGTTTCAGAGTCGCGGCAGTTTTCACACGCAAAGTTGCATCTTGAATGTTCTCGTCGTCTTGCATGGATGATTCTAGGCAAGAGCAAGTTAGTTCACTTCAAGATATTCTAGTGGGCAATGTTAGGTAATGACAATACCATGTTAAGGCCCAAAATCGTCGATTGAAGTTAAAATGTTTACGGGATCAAAAGTGTCAGTTTCTTCTCAAGGTAAGTAAATGAAATGAAGACTGACTCTTTTATAATTGAAAGTACGAGGGGAAGAAAGTTTTCTTTATTCTAAATTCCTTGCACAATCTATTTAGGATATTGAAATCAGGTAATCCCAATTTAGAGCACGAGTGATTCTGATTTTTAGAGACAAATAAGCAATAAATTGAAATTGTGAAATCTTACGAACCCCCCTTACAGGTCACATGCAAATGACATACTTAGTGATTATAACGTCGGAACTTGATAACTTAAAGGACACTCGTTGCTATATTCTGTTTTTTTTTCTTTGCTTCTTTACAAAGAACATTTATTTCATTGTTCTCATCTTCAGCTATGCATACAGGTCTGACATATTACAAGTCAGTTAATTGTGTCAGCAGATGCCCCTTGTCAAGGTCTCTTGCTTCAGTGAACAAAAATTTAAAAAATGGACTAATCTGCACTCGAAGCGATTTGACTACGACGGGAGCGTTCATATGTAAACTATTTGCCACCAGCATAAATAATAGACTGGAGACTTATGTGTCCGCAGTTCCAATTTATAGCTAAAGCGGTGGATGTTAATTCCTAGAATAAACAATCTGGCATTTTGTTAACTATTTCTGGACTTGGTTCTACAGTAGAGCAACACAATATTTGCTATAGACCTCTTTATCCAGAGAATCTGCATTTATATTAACGATGGCCTTAAAGTGAGAATATGTTCCCATGAAGCTGGCAAGTACATCTCTAGGTCTAAAATACTTCTATCTAGAACATAGAATGTCTACGACGCGAAGTGATTAATATTGAATTCTTGGTGTAATGAACTACAGATTGATCAACGTGATGTATTGTTCAACAGACAGCGGATTTTTCATCTTCCTCTTTAATATAAAAGTTTTTAGACAAATTAAGATGCTTCCTAACAGGCATATGGAACTAGATTAGAAAGCTTCTTCTTTTGAACAAGTCGACACTGTTATTTTGGCTTAATTTTGCATTAATCATCCAGTGAAAATAATTTATCTCGGCATTCTGTAAAATTATATGGTCTTCATGCTCTTACAGATTTCTTAGCACATTTGAGCCTCCATTTCAGCGACGAACTGCAGATTTTGGAGATGCGAAATATTATAGTAGGATTAATTTTCCTCAATTTTTAGTTTTTTGTGTAGTGCTATGTAAACCACTGTTCGTCCTTTTTTTTGCCATTGCATAGTCTGTTCTTTGTTTAATTACCCCTTTTGTTTCTATAAACCTTTCTATCTATAAATATCATTTCAAAGTATAGTTCCCGTTCAACCTTCCCTTCATACTGTTTTCATATCTTAAGAAAAGTATGAAGCTATATGCTACATTGTATAGCTATATCGACTGTAAGGTACTCTTGGCTACTGTTGATGTAGTGTCCCTGATGAAATTTCACTGTATATTGCCATTTGGTACATTGCTTTTTATCATATGTAGTGTTGCAACGACAACGCGTCGACGTCTCAGTTAGGAACCCAACTCTTTGAAAGGAGAAGAAGACAGACCCTTTTCCATACTTCAAGCTATGTTTTACCTTTGAAGCTTAATGAAGCATGACATTTTGTTTAATCTACTGTCACCTGTGTATTTTGTATATGCTTACCTTTGAATTGTTTACATAGTGAGTATGGTGTTGGATTTCATCCATAAAACAAAAAAAGATACACGAATTACATAAGACTGAATAAATGTTATCATACATTAAATATATTTTTGCGGTAGACTTCCTTGTTGTTTAAAAGGAATATGTCATGAAACATTTAATGTTAAGATTCAAGCACTGTTAAAAAAAACACACAATAAAGACCGATATTTATACCGACTACGACAAAACTGTAGAGTTCAAGTTCTTAAAGATGGCACCTTATACATGTATTTGTAAATCTGTAATACCTCTCTTTACAAATATGACGTATGCCTTATGTAATATTAGCTATTAATTTTCCTCCTTTTCAATAATCATATGCAATTTTCTGAGATCCGTGTCAACCCAAAATAAGTTTGAGATGGCTCATATTTCATGTACAACTGTGCATTGGACGGTATCAAGAAACATCTTGTTAATACAAATGTACATATACATACATATACATATACATGGTTTAGAAAATGCAAATGAAAATGCACAGATGATTTTTTTTTTTCATTTTTATAAAATACCTTGTACTTCATATCTTATTGCTTCTACCCATTAAGATTAAACATTTTACAATGTTTTTATTCTAGTCATAATACAAATCAAATGTTATTTCGATTACTTATTAAAATTTACCTTAGACATAAGGACAAGTTGGTGAGAAAATTAAGGCCTAACTGCAGCAAAGGTCAAATCTATGGTTCAATACTCGTTGGCGCTTACGCATGTACTGCTCCAATAATGAAAGCTAATATTAAATGGTCACACAACAACTTTTTGCATTGCAAGTCGACCACTTTCCGGAAAATACAACGTGGATTTAATACTAATTCAATGTCCATACTAGAATAACATTAAGATTAAAAATTGTACAAAGATTTTGTTCTAGTGAGAATACAAATCAAATTTTTCTTAGATTACTTGTTAAAATGTACCTTAAACTTAAAGAAAAGTTGGAGAGAATATTCAGGTCTTACTGCAGCAAAGTTCAAATCTAATTATTGGCTCAATACCCATTGGTGCTTACGCATGTACTACTAGAATGAAACCTAAGTAATCTTTAATAGACACACTACAACTTTTGACATAGCAAGTCGACCTTTTAAAATAAAAGGTGGATTTAAAGAAAACAAATTCAATGTACAAAGTAGAATAACAGACAAAATGATAAGCAATAGCCTACAAAACACTACATAGAACACTAAATATTGGAAGAACCCTACTAAAACCAGAGGTGAGCTCATGTGTATTGGAAGAGTAAGTAGTCTCTGTTCTGTTATTGACACCCATCATGTTACTGAACGATGGCTAGGTTGAAGTCATCACTTGGAAAGTTGCTTAATTGACTCCATGACCTGGTAAGCTATTACTGAATATCTGTGTTATAAATGACGACGGGTATGTTCCGATTGCTGTAATCACAATCACCTCCTCATTCATAACTTATTGCGGGGGTTGTAACTGATAACCTTTCCAGAACACCAGAGTTTACCCCCGGTTGTTAGTGGGGCTCGTATTGGTCGATCTTAATTTTCTGTGTTGTATTTTATAAATCATTGTTGTCCTTTTGTCCTTTTTCGTTTGGCCATTGTATTGCATGTCCTTCTTCGAGTTATAGAGTTTGATTACCCCCGTTGGTATCATAAACGTTTCTAACTTATATGCGAACATCATCTGATATGGAAATCGTGTTGGATATTAATATATCATGAAATCCATTTAAAACAAATGATAAATAAGTACATTTCATGCTTGATGCATTCAAATCAGAAATATAAGATAAGGGATACATACATAAATACATATATTACATACAGATATATTTTCACTATGAATCTGTCAATAAAAAGTATGCCTAACACCCTGATGTTTACTATAGTATTAATAAATGGGTGTTTTCATAATGGACCGGTTATATGTCCAAGGTTAGCCATAATGGCCCAAGGAAGGTTGTATTGGCCCGAGGCAACGCCGAGTGCCAATACAACCTTCCGATGGCCATTATGACGTAACCGAGGACATATAACCGATCAATTATGAAAACAGCTATGTCTTAATACTTTTATTAACCAGTCAATTTCAATTTTAGGTAATCTTCATTCTTTTTTATGAAGGCCATAATGGACCGGTCTATTATAGCTTTTATCGGTTCAGTATGGTCTTCTGTCGGTCCATTATGGCCATAATGGACCGGTAAAGCCATAATAGACCGTCAAAGCATTTTGGAGCAAAATAATGGTCTTGCTGTATAAATACAAACCAGTCTGTAGTATTCATAATATATAACCTACTGGTTAATACATAGAACTAAAAAGGGGGATATATAAGCTAATAATTACAACATTTTAGCGGCTACGAAAAAAAAAA